>JAODAL010006640.1:0-131656 GCA_025379985.1 Phyllomedusa bahiana
TAGTCGCCCTGTGGCGGGTCATGTCCGCCTGAGATCTGTGCGGTGCATGGTCGCCTCCTGAGATCATGTGCGGGTCATGGTCGCCCTGGAGTGGGTCATTGGGCCTGTGGGTCATGGTCGCCCTGAGATCTGTGTAGGTCATGGTCACCCTGAGATCTGTGCGGGTCATGGTCGCCCTGAGATCTGTGCGGGTCATGGTCGCCCTGAGATCTGTGCGGGTCATGGTCGCCCTGAGATCTGTGCGGGTCATGGTCGCCCTGAGATCTGTGCGGGTCATGGTCGCCCTGTGTGCGGGTCATGGTCGCCCTGTGTGCGGGTCATGGTCGCCCTGTGTGCGGGTCATGGTCGCCCTGAGATCTGTGCGGGTCATGGTCGCTCTGAGATCTGTGCGGGTCATGGTCGCCCTGAGATCTGTGCGGGTCATGATCGCCCTGTGTGGGTCATGGTACCTGTGGGGGTCATGGTCGCCCTGAGATCTGTTTCGGGTCATGGTCGCCCTGAGATCGTGGGGTCATGGTCGCCTTTTGGCATGTGCCCCGTGTGGGTCATGGTCACCCTGAGATCTGTGGGTCATGGTCGCCCTGTGTGCGGGTCATGGTCGCCTTGAGATCTGTGTGGGGCATGGTCGCCCTGGTTGTGTGGGTCATGGTCGCCCTGGTTGTGCGGGTCATGGTCGCCCTGGTTGTGCGGGGCATGGTCGCCCTGGATCTGTGTGGGTCATGGTCCCCTGAGATCTGTGCGGGGTCATGGTCGCCTTTAGATCTGTGTGGGTCATGGTCGCCCTGTGTGTGGGTCATGGTCGCCCTGAATCTGTGCGGGTCATGGTCGCTCCCGAGATCTTGGGGTCTGGTCGCCCTAGTTTTGGGGTCATGGGCGCCCGAGGGGAAAAACCCCTGTGGGGTCATGGCCTTTGGGCTGTGGGGTCATGGTCGCCCTGTGTTGTGGGGGCATGGGCGCCCTGAGATCTGTGTGGGTCATGGTCGCCCTGTGTGTGGGTCATGGTCGCCCTGAGATCTGTGTGGGTCATGGTCGCCCTGAATCTTGCGGGTCATGGTCCCCTGTGTGTGGGTCATTGGGCACCCTGAGATCTTGCGGTCATGGCCCCTGGGTTGTGTGGGTCATGGTCCCCCTGAGATCTGTGGGTCATGGTCGCCCTGAGATCTGTGCGGGTCATGGTCGCCCTGTTGTGGGTCTGGTCCCCTGAGATCTGTGCGGTCGGTCCCTGATTTGCGGGTCATGTCGCCCCCGTGTGCGGGTCATGGTCGCCCTGAGATTGGGGGTCATGGTCCCCCTGAGTCTGTGGGGTCAGTCCCTTTAATCTGTGCGGGTCTGGTCGCCTTTAGATCTTGGGCTGTCGCCCCGAGATCTGGGGGCAGGTCCCCTGGTTTTGGGGGCATGGTCGTAATCGGGGGCATGGGGCACCCTGGACTGTTAGGGGCATGGTCCCCTGAGATCTGTCGGGGGCCCGGTCGCCTGAGATCTGTGGGGTCATGGTCCCCTAATCTGTGGGGTCTGGGCCCCTGAGAACGGGGGTCATGGCCCAGACTGTGCGGTCATTCCCCCTGAATCGTGGGCTGGTCGCCCTGAAATCTTTTTGGGGCATGTCGCCTTTAATCTGTGGGGTCATGGTCCCCCCGTTTTGCGGGTCATGGTCCCTGAGATCTGTTTGGGGCATGGTCACCCTAGACTGTGCGGTCATGGTCCCCCCTTAAAATGTGCGGTCTGGTCGCCCGGAATCTGTTGGGTCATGGTCCCCTGAGATCGTGCGGGTAAAGGGCGCCCTGTGTGGGGTCCAAAGGCCCCCCCGAGATCTTGCGGTCATGGCACCCTGAACTGTGGGGAGGGGCCCCTGGTTTTCCACCCGAGATCTGTTGGTCATGGGCGCCCTGAATCTGTGGGGTCATGGTGCCCTGTTTGGTGGGGGCAGGTCCCCCGAGATGGCGGGTCATGGTCCCCCTTTTTTGGGGGGGATCTGTGGGGGGTGTCAAATGGGGGCGCCCCCCAGATCTGTGTAGGTCATGGTCCCCTGAGATCTGTGCGGGTCCCCCGGTCGGGGGCCTTGAGATCTGGTGGTCATGGCCCCTGAGATCTGTGCGGGGGCAGGTCCCTTTTGATCTGTTGGGTCTGGGCACCCGAGATCTGTGCGGGCTGGGCGCCTTGAGATCTTTTGCGGTCCCCCGTTGGGGGCGGCCCTGATTTTTCCCCCGGTGTTGGTCATGGTCGCCCTGAGATTGTGCGGGCATGGTCCCCTTGGTGGGTCATGGTCGTCCTGAATCTTGTGGTCATGGCGTCCAGTCTGTGCGGGGCATGGGCGCCCCGAATTTGTGG
Source organism: Phyllomedusa bahiana (assembly GCA_025379985.1). Classification (NCBI taxonomy): domain Eukaryota; kingdom Metazoa; phylum Chordata; class Amphibia; order Anura; family Hylidae; genus Phyllomedusa; species Phyllomedusa bahiana. The sequence goes on from JAODAL010006640.1 coordinate 2,329, forward strand.
GCATGGTCCCCTAGATCTGTGTAGGTCAGGTGTCCGTATTGCATCTCTTAAAACATATATAACCTCCGTATACAGAGCTATACATTCTGCCAGCTCATGCGCCATACTTATAGGGGCTCTGGCCGCCATTTTCCAAGAGGCGTCTATCTTAAAAAATATAACGTCCAGCCCATGCCAGGGGGAGCCGGGTCAACCTCGGAAAGGCAATTGTCACATGACACGTGCAAGCGCCGCCATTTTTAGGATTCCGATAAAACCCGTTTTACACGTTCTGATACTATCTATTAGCACGACAAAAAACTGCCCAGTCCCGGGTTCCCCAACATTGGGGACTTCATGATTCCTGATGTCGCCTGATGATGCCCTCCCTCCTATGGGCGCCCCCGTGTTGTCTGCTTATGTCTACCCAAATTTTCATAGCACCTTCCCCTCCCGTGCTAACCAAACCCCCCCAATGCGGCGGGGGGGGGAAAACTGCCCCGATGGGTCGTCCGAGGGCCCACTCGTGTTATCGCTTTGTCTTGTTTTTGCGGGACGCCCGGCCGTAGAGCGTCGCCCGACATGGATGAGGCATTTCCCACATTCTTCTAGAAATCCGTGACCGGACCCAGGAGGCTCCAGATGTGACTGATGCTAAACATCCCACATTCCTCACATAGGAGTCCTGGGGTCCTGGAGTCCTCTTCTACTTGGCTATTACTGGTGTAGGGTTCATCCAATCTCCCCGAATCTCTGAGCGGCAAATCTATCTGGTTATGCAGCCAACATCTCCCTGATGCGATAACACGGCTGAGGAATGTAAGAGGCCGGTGCCCATCCCTCTGGCTGACTAACCGAGATTAATCCGCCAGATCCCACAAAGGCGTCTGACAGGTTTCCTGGGTCTGACTGTAGCTGTGACGACCCCGCAGTGAGTCCCCCCAGGATTCCCAGAGACTGAGCAGCTATTTGCTATGTTCATGCAGCGACACGTCCCCCCCGCACCGCCGCCGAGCTCCAGAGATTTTCCATCCAGATTTCTAGGAAAGGTGTTTGGCTCCTAAACTGGTTCCCCAACACCAGGAGGATAAAATCTGTCTACTTATGCAGCGCTACATCCGCCCGGCCCTACAAGTAAGTCTGCATAACACAGGGCGTCCCACCAGTAAAGGCCCATACACCTCCCAGTCCTCCCAACTCAGCCGAATGGGGGGAGGGTGAAAATGGTGTGGTTGTTTTTGAATAGGGCGTGGCCGTGTTGTCAGCTGAGGAGAGAAACCCACTACCAGACCCATCTGTTCTCCCAGTCTCCTCTATCCTCCTCCATATCTCGTTGTCCTCTCTAGAATCCTTGACCCGTCCAGACTCCTCTGTCCTCCCTCCCTCCAGACTCCTCTGTCCTCCTCCGACTCCTCTGTCCTTCTCCAGACTTCTCTGTCCTTCTCCAGACTTCTCTGTCCTCCTCCAGACTCCTCTGTCCTTCTCCAGACTCCTCTGTCCTTTCCAGACCCCATCTTTCCAGTCCGGACTCCTCTATCCTCCGCCTCTGGACTCCTATGTCTACTTCCTCCAGACTCCTCTGTCCTCCTCCAGACTCCTCTGTCTCACCCCTCCAGACTCCCCTGTTCTCCCCCCTCAGACACCTCTGTCTCCCCCCTCCAGACTCCTCTGTCTCCCCCCTCCAGACTCCTCTGTCTCCCCCCTCCAGTCTCCTCTGTCCTCTTCCAGTCTCCTCTGTCCTCCTCTTCCATTCTCCTCTGTCCTCCTCCTCCATACCCCTCTGTCCTCCTCCTCCAGAATCCTCTGTCCTCCTCCTCCAGACTCCTCTGTCCTCCTCCAGACTCCTCTGTCCTCCTCCAGACTCCTCTGTCCTCCTCCAGACTCCTCTGTCCTCCTCCAGACTCCTCTTCCCTCCCTCCCTCCAGACTCCTCTGTCTTCCCCTCTCCGGACTCCTCTATCCTCCGCCTCTGGACTCCTATGTCTACTTCCTCCAGACTCCTCTGTCCTCCTCCAGACTCCTCTGTCTCCCTCCTCCAGACTCCTCTGTCTCCCTCCTCCAGACTCCTCTGTCCCTCTCCCCTGCCCCCAGACTCCTCTGTCTCCCCCCTCCAGACTCCTCTGTCTTCCCCTCTCCGGACTCCTCTATCCTCCGCCTCTGGACTCCTATGTCTACTTCCTCCAGACTCCTCTGTCCTCCTCCAGACTCCTCTGTCTCCCCCCTCCAGACCTCCTTCTGTCTCCCCCCTCCAGACACCTCTGTCTCCCCGCCTCCAGACTCCTCTTCCTCCCTCCCGACTCCTCTGTCCTCCTCCAGACTCCTCTGTCCTCCTCCAGACTCCTCTGTCCTCCCCCTGGCTCCTCTGTCCTCCCCCTGGCTCCTCTGTCCTCCCCCTGGCTCCTCTGTCCTCCCCCTGGCTCCTCTGTCCTCCCCCTGGCTCCTCTGTCCTCCCCCTGGCTCCTCTGTCCTCCCCCAGGCTCCTCTGTCCTCCTCCAGACTCCTCTGACCTCCTCCAGACTCCTCTGGTCTCCCCCCCGATCCAGAATCCCTGTCTCCCCCGACTCCTCGTCCCCTCCTCCAGACCCTCCTCTCTCCCTCACCTGGCTCCTCTGTCCCTCTCCTGACTCCTTTCCTCCTCCAGCTCCTCTGTCCACCCCTCCAGACTCCACTGTCTCCCCGCTACCACCAGACTCCTATGTCTCCCCCCTCCATGACTCCTCTGTCTCCTCCCCTCCTGACTCCTCTGTTCCTCCCCCCTCCAGACTCCTCTGTCTCCCCCCTCCAGACTCCTCTTTCTCCCCCCTCCAGACTCCTCTGTCTCCCCCCTCCAGACTCCTCTGTCTCCCCCCTCCAGACTCCTCTGTCTCCCCCCTCCAGACTCCTCTGTCTCCCCCCTCCAGACTCCTCTGTCTCCCCCCGACTCCTCTGTCCTCCTCCAGACTCCTCTGTCCTCCTCCAGGCTCCTCTGTCTCCCCCCGACTCCTCTGTCCTCCTCCAGGCTCCTCTGTCTCCCCCCCGACTCCTCTGTCCTCGTCCAGTATCCTCTGTCTCCCCCCACGATCTCCACCTGTCCTCCCCCAGGCTCCTCTGTCCTCCCCCAGGCTCCTCTGTCCTCCCCCAGGCTCCTCTGTCCTCCCCCAGGCTCCTCTGTCCTCCTCACTCCTCTGTCTCCCCCCTCCAGACTCCTCTGTCTCCCCCCCGACTCCTCTGTCCTCCTCCAGACTCCTCTTCCCTCCTCCAGGCTCCTCTGTCCACCTCCTCCAGACTCCTCTGTCCTCCCCCTGGCTCCTCTGTCCCCTCGCTTCCAGACTCCTCTGTCTCCCCCCTCATACTCCTCTGTCGCCCTCCCCCCTCCAGACTCCCCTGTCTCCCCCCTCCAGACTCCTCTGTCTCCCCCCGCCCTCCTCCAACTCCTCTCTCTCCCCCCCTCCATTCCTCCCTCTGTCCTCTTCCAGTCTCCTCTGTCCTCCCTCCATCTCCTCTGTCCCTCCTCTTCAGTCTCCTCTGTCCCTCCTCTTCCAGTCTCCTCTGTCCTCCTCTTCCAGTCTCCTCGCCTCCTCCTCAGACTCCTCCTGTCCTCCTCCAAACTCCTCTTCCTCCTCCAGACTCCTCTGTCCTCCTCCAGACTCCTCTCTCCCCTCCAGACTCCTCTGTCCCCCCTCCAGCACCTCTGTCCTACTACCAGACTCCTCCTTTTTCCTTCCTCCCTCCCTCCAGACTCCTCTGTCTTCCCGGTCATCCGGACTCCCACTATCCTCCGCCTCTGTAACTCTGCTATGTCTACTTCCTCAGGACTGCTCTGTCCTCCGCCAGACTCCTCTGTCTCCCTTCCTCCGACTCCTCTAGTCATCCCTCTCCAACTCCCTCTGTCTCCACCCTCCATACTCCTTGTCTCCCCCCTCCCAAGACTCCTCTGTATTCCCTCTCCGGACTCCTCTATCCTCCGCCTCTTGACTCCTATGTCTACTTCCTCCAGACTCCTCTGTCCTCCTCCTGACTCCTCTGTCTCCCCCCTCCAGACTCCTCTGTCTCCCCCCTCCAGACTCCTCTGTCTCCCCCCTCCAGACTCCGCTGTATCCTCCCTCCAGACTCCCTCTGTCTCCCCCTCCAGACTCCCTCTGTCTCCCCCCCTCCAGACTCACTCTGTCTTCCCTCCAGACTCCCTCTGTCCTCCTCCAGACTCCTCTGTCCCTCCTCCAGCCAGGCTCCTCTGTCCTCCCCCTGGCTCCTCTGTCCTCCCCCTTGCTCCTCTGTCCTCCCCCTGGCTCCTCTGTCCTCCCCCTGGCTCCTCTGTCCTCCCACCAGGCTCCTCTGTCCTCCTCCAGACTCCTCTGTCTCCCCCCTCCAGACTCCTCTGTCTCCCCGCCCATCTCCTCTGTCCACCTCCAACTCTCTGTCCGTCCTCCAGGCTCCTCTGTCTCCCCCAGACTCCTCTGTCCTCCTCCAGGGCTCCTCGTCCTTCCTTCCAGACCCTCTGTCCTCCCTGCTCCTCTGTCCTCCTCCCGCTCCTCTGTCCTCCTCCTCCTCCAGACTGCCTCTGTCCTCCTCCTCCCTCCAGACTCCTCTGTCCTCCCTCCTCCTCCAGCTCCCTCTTCCCCCCCTGCTCCTCTGTCCTCCCCCAGCTCCGTCTGTCCTCCACCCCTCCCAGACTCCTCTGTCTCCCCCTGGCTCCTCGTGTCCTCCTCCAGACTCCTCTGTCCTCCCCCTCCAGACTCACTCTGTCTCCCCCCGACTCTCTGTCCTCCTCCAGAGCTCCTCCTGTCTGCCTCCAGGCTCCTCCTGTCTCCCCCCAGACTCCTCTGTTCCTCCTCCGAGGCTCCTCTGTCCTCCTCACAGACTCCTCCTGTTCCTCCGCCCCTGGCTCCCTCGTCCTCCTCCAGGCTCCACGGTCTCCCCCCACCTAACTCCTCTGTCTCCCCCCCTCCAACTCCTCTGTCTCCCCCTCCAGACTCCCTCTGTCGTCCCCCCTCCAGACTCCTCTGTCTCCCCTCTCCAGACTCCTCTGTCTCCCCCCCGACCCTCTGTCCTCTTCCAGGCTCCTCTGTCTCCCCCTGACTCCTCTGTCCTCCCCCACTCCTCTGTCCTCCCCCGACTCCTCTGTCCTCCTCCAGGCTCCTCTGTCACCCCCACTCATCCACTGTCCTCCCTCCAGGCTCCTCGTCCTCCCACAGGCTCCTCTGTCCCCTTCCTCCTCCAGGCTCCACTGTCCTCCACCAGCTCCTCTGTGCCTCCTTCCAGACTCCTCTGTCCTTCCCCCTGGCTCCTCTGTACTCCACCAGGCTCCTCTGTCCCTCTCCCCTGCCTCCAGACTCCTCTGTCTTCCTCCTCCAACTACCTCTGTCTCCCCCCGACTCCTCTGTCCTCCTCCAGACTCCTCTGTCCTCCTCCAGGCTCCTCTGTCTCCCCCAGACTCCTCTGTCCTCCTCCAGGCTCCTCTGTCCTCCTCCAGACTCCTCTGTCCTCCCCCTGGCTCCTCTGTCCTCCGCCCGACTCCTCTGTCTCCCCCCTCCAGACTCCTCTGTCTCCCCCCTCCAGACTCCTCTGTCTTCCCCCTCCAGACTCCTCTGTCCCCCCCTCCAGACTCCTCTGTCTCCCCCCTCCAGACTCCTCTGTCTCCCCCCTACTCCTCTGTCCTCCTCCAGGCTCCTAGGTCTCCCCCCGACTCCTCTGTCCTCTTCCGGCTCTCTGTCTCCCCCCCGACTCCTCTGTCCCTCCTCCAGGCTCCTCTGTCTCCCCCGCTACTCCAACTGTCCTTCCCCCAGGCTCCTCTGTCCTCCTCCTCCTCCTCCAGACTCCTCTGTCCCTCCTCCTCCATGCTCCTCTGTCCCTCCTCCTCCAGGCTCCTCTGTCCTCCTCCTCCAGGCTCCTCTGTCCTCCTCCTCCAGGCTCCTCTGTCCTCCTCCTCCAGGCTCCTCTGTCCTCCTCCTCCAGGCTCCTCTGTCCTCCTCCTCCAGGCTCTCTGCCTCCTCCTCCAGCCTCCTCTTTCTCCTCCAGCCAGGCTCCTCTGTTCTCCGCCAGCTCCTCTGTCCTCCCCCCGACTCCTCTGTCCTCCCTCCAGGCTCCTCTGTCTCCCCCCCGACTCCTCTGTCCTCCTCCAGGCTCCTCTGTCTCCCCCCGACTCCACTGTCCTCCCCCAGGCTCCTCTGTCCTCCCCCAGTCTCCTCTGTCCTCCTCCTCCAGGCGCCTCTGCTTCCTGTCTCCACCAGGCTCCTCTGACTCCTCCAGACTCCTCTGCCTCCCCCCTCCAGTCTCCTCTGTCCTCCCCCGACGCCTCTGTCCTCCTCCAGACTCCTCTGTCCTCCTCCAGACTCCTCTGTCCTCCTCCAGACTCCTCTGTCCTCCTCCAGGCTCCTCTGTCTCCCCCCGACTCCTCTGTCCTCCTCCAGGCTCCTCTGTCCTCCCCCTGGCTCCTCTGTCCTCCTCCAGGCTCTCTGTCCTCCTCCAGGCTCCTCTGTCCTCCTCCTCCAGGCTCCTCTGTCCTCCACCAGCCTCCTCTGTCCTCCTCCAGACTCCTCTGTCTTCCCCCTGGCTCCTCTGTCCTCCACCAGCCTCCTCTGTCCTCCTCCAGACTCCTCTGTCTCCCCCCCTCCAGACTCCTCTGTCTCCCCCGGAAACTCCTCTGCTCCTCCTCCAGACACCTGTCCTCCTCCAGGACTCCCTCTGTCTCCTCCAGCTCCTCTGTCTCCCCCAGACACCTCTGTCCTCCTCCAGGCTCCTCTGTCCTCCTCCAGACTCCTCTGTCCTCCCCCCTGGCTCCTCTGTCCCTCCCCCAGACTCCTCTGTCTCCCCCCTCCAGACTCCTCTGTCTCCCCCCTCCAGACTCCTCTGTCCCCCCTCCAGACTCCTCTGTCCTCCCCCCTCCAGACTCCTCTGTCTCCCCCCTCCAGACTCCTCTGTCTCCCCCCTCCAGACTCCTCTTCCTCCCCCTCCAGACTCCTCTGTCCCTCCCCCCTCCAGACTCCTACTGTCTCCCCCCGACTCCTCTTGTCCTCCTCCAGGCTCCTCAGTCTCCCCCCGACTCCTCTGTCCTCCCTCCAGTCCCTCTGTCTCCCCCACCTCCTCTGTCCTCCCTCCAGGCTCCTCTGTCTCCCCCCGACTCCTCTGTCCTCCCCCAGGCTCCTCTGTCCTCCTCCAGGCTCCTCTGTCCTCCTCCTCCAGGCTCCTCTGTCCTCCTCCCCTCCAGGCTCCTCTGTCCTCCTCCCTCCAGGCTCCTCTGTCCTCCTCCTCCAGGCTCCTCCTCCTCCAGGCTCCTCTGTCCCCTTCCTCCTCTGTCCTCCCTCCAGGCTCCTCTGTCCCTCTCCCCTGCCTCCAGGCTCCTCTGTCCCCTCCAGCTCCTCTGTCCACCTCCAGTCTCCTCTGTCCCTCCTCCAGGCTCCTCAGTCCCCTTCCTCCTCCTCCTCCTCCACCAGGCTCCTCTGTCCTCCCCCAGGCTCCTCTGTCCTCCTCCTCCAGGCTCCTCTGTTCTCCTCCAGGCTCCTCTGTTCTCCTCCAGGCTCCTCTGTTCTCCTCCAGGCTCCGCTGTTCTCCTCCCGGCTCCTCTGTCTCCTCCAGGCTCCTCTGTTCTCCTCCAGGCTCCTCTCCCTCCTTCCAGACTCCTTGTCCCTCCCTCTAGACTCTTCTCTCCCTCCTTCCAGACTCCTTGTCCCTCCCTCTAGACTCTTCTCTCCTTCCTTCCAGAATCCTTGTCCCTCCCTCTAGACTCTTCTCTCCCTCCTTCTAGACTCCTCTCTGTCCCCTCCCTCCAGACTCCTCTCTTTCCCCTCCCTCCAGACTCCTCTTGTCCCACCCTCCAGACTCCTCTGTCCCTTCCCTCCATACCCTCTCCCTCCCCTAGACTCCTCTGTCCTCCTTCCAGACTCCCTGTCGCCTCCCTCCAGACTCCTCTGTCCCTCCTCCAGACTCCTCGGTCCCTCCCACCAGACTCCTCTGTCCCTCCCTCCAGACTCCTCTGTCCCTCCCTCCAGACTCCTCTGTCCTCCTCCTTCCAGACCCCTCTGTCCCGCCCTCCAGACTCCTCTGTCCCGTCCCTCCAGACTCCTCTGTCCCTCCCTCCAGACTCCTCTGTCCCTCCCTCCAGACTCCTCTGTCCCTCCCTCCAGACTCCTCTGTCCCTCCCTCCAGACTCCTCTGTCCCTCCCTCCAGACTCCTCTGTTCTCCTCCAGGCTCCTCTGTCCCCTTCCTCCTCCAGGCTCCTCTGTCCCCTTCCTCCTCCTCCTCCTCCAGGCTCCTCTGTTCTCCCTCCAGGCTCCTACTGTTCCCTCCAGGCTCCTCTGTTTCACCTCCAGGCTCCTCTGTCCCCTCCAGGCTCCTCTGTCCCTCTCCCCTGCCTCCAGGCTCCTCTGTCCCTCTCCCCTGCCTCCAGACTCCTCTGTCCTCCTCCCCCAGCTGCCTCTGTCCCTCCCTCCAGACTCCTCTGTCCTCCTCCTCCAGGCTTCTCTACCTCCTCCAGGCTCCTCTGTTCTCCTCCAGGCTCCTCGTCCTCCTCCCCAGCTCCTCCTTCCCCTCCTCACAGGCTACCTCTGTTCTCACCCCAGGCTCCTCTGTTTCTCCCTCACAGGACCCCTCTGTCCTCCCCCCTGGCTCCTCTATCCTCCCCCTGGCTCCTCTGTCCTCCCCCAGGCTCCTCTGTCTCCCCAGGGCTCTCTGTCCTCCCTCCATACTCCTGTGTTCCTCCCTCCAGACTCCTCTGTTCTCCTCTGGACTCATTTGTCCTCCTCCAGGCTCCTCTGTCCTCCTCAGCTCCTCTGTCCTCCTCCCCAGGCTCCCTCTGCTTTCCTCTCCAGGCTCCTCTGTCCACCTCCAGGCCCTCTGTCCTCCTCCAGACTCCTCTGCCCCTCCCTCCAGACTCCTCTGTCACTCCCTTCCAGACTCCTCTGTCCCCTGCCTCCAGACTCCTCTGTCCCTCTCCCCTGCCCCCAGACTCCTCTGTCCCTCCCCTCCAGACTCCTCTGTCCACTCCTCTAGACTCCTCTGTCCCTCCCTCCCAGACCTCCTCTGTCCCTCCCTCTAGACGCCTCTGGCCTCCCTCCAGACTTCCTCTGTCCCCCCTCCAGACTTTCCTCTGTCCCTCCCTCCAGACTCCTCTGTCCCTCCCCCCCATACTCCTCTGTACCCCCTCCCACACCTTCCCAGTCTCCTCTGTCCCTCTCCCCTGCCACCAGACTCCTCTGTCCCGTCCCTCCAGACTCCCTCCTGTTCCTCCCTCCAGAACTCCTCTGTCCCTCCCTCTAGACTCCTCTGTCTCCCCCCTCCAGGCTCCTCTGTCCTCCCCCAGGCTCCTCTGTCCTCCCCCAGGCTCCTCTGTCCTCCTCCAGACTCCTCTGTCCCTCCCTCCAGACTCCTCTGTCCCTCCCTCCAGACTCCTCTGTTCTCATCCAGGCTCCTCTGTCCTCCTTCAGACTCCTCTGTTCTCCTCAGGCTCCTCTGTCCTCCTCCAGCTCCTCTGTCCCTCCTCCAGACTCCTCTGTCCCTCCCTCCATACTCCTCAGTCCTCCTCACGATGCTCCCTCTGTCCTTCCTTCCAGCTCCTCTGTCCAATACCCCAGGCTCCTCTGTCCCTCTCCCCTGCCCCCAGGCTCCTCTGTCCTCCCCCAGCTCCTCTGTCCTCCTCCAACTCCTCTGTCCTCCCCCAGGCTCCTCTGTCCTCCCCCAGGCTCCTCTGTCCTCCCCCCGCCAGCTTCCTCTGTCCTCCAGGCTCCTCTGTTCTCCTCCAGACTCCTCTGTCCTCCTTCAGGCTCCTCTGTCCTCCTCCAGGCTCCTCTGGACTCATTAGTTCCTCTACTCCCAGGCTCCTCTGTTTTCTCCCTCCAGGCTCCTCTGGACCTCATTGGTCCTCGCCCCCAGGCCTCCTCTGTCCTCCTCCAGGCTCCTCTGGACCTCATTTGTCCTCCCCCCGGCTCCTCTGTCCTCCCCCAGGCTCCTCTGTCCTCCCCCTGGCTCCTCTGTCCTCCTCCAGGCTCCTCTGTCCTCCCCCAGGCTCCTCTGTCCTCCCTCACAGGCCCCTCTGTCCTCCCCCTGGCTCCTCTGTCCTCCCCCAGGCTCCTCTGTCCTCCCCCCTCCTCTGTCCTCCTCACGATGCCCCTACTGTCCTCCCTCACAGACTCCTCTGTCCTCCCCCAGGCTCCTCTGTCCTCTGCAGTCTCCTCTGTCCTCCTCCAGACTCCTCTGTCCTCCTCCCGGCTCCTCTGTCCTCCCCCAGGCTCCTCTGTCCTCCCCCAGGCTCCTCTGTCCTCTGCCTCTGGACTCCTATGTCTACTTCCTCCAGACTCCTCTGTCCTCCCTCTGGACTCCTCTGTCCCTTCCAAACCCCATAGGAGTCCTCTGAATAAGGGGCACAGCGCTGGTAGCATCATGCCTGTCACTAGCTTGTGCTGCCCTCAGCGGGGGGCATCACCTATGTGACGGGTAAGCGGTGCCACCCTGTGCGCAGCCTCTGTATTTTCAGGTTACTCTCTTGCTTTGTTCTGGTTTCTAGGTCTCAGTGTTGGGGGGGGGGGGGGGGGGAGGGCAACTTCTCCTCCACTTCTGGTTGACAAGCAGGCATTTCAGGTTGTGCTTGGGCTCCCTGCAGCCTCCTGGGGCCACTCGCTGCGGCCTCTGAATACCTCCCACATAGGAGGAAGGGGTTAACACCTGGGGCGCTGCACAGTGCCGAAATCTGGAGGGTTTCATGTATCATGTGCTGAACGCTTCAGATTCCTCTCACCTCCACCTGACACTTATAACAACCGGATACGACCGAAACGGCAAACAATAAGCTGAGGGCTCCAGAGCGGTTGTAGCCGGAAAGCTTTAACCCCTGAATGTTATCTCCCATGACATAGTCATACATGGGCCACATTAAGCGTGAGTAAAAGGGGGCGGGGCTGTGACCACCTTTCAGTTAATGTCAGTTGCAGGGGGCTGGGCTGTGCACCACCTTTCTCAGGTGATTTAAGGCTACAGTAGCGGGGGTGTGACCACCTCTCAGTGATGTCTAGTTCAGGGGGTGGGAATGTGACCAATTCTCCGTGGATGTCAGGTTGCAGGGTGGCGGGGCTGTGACAACATCCAGTGATGCTCGTTACAGCGAGGCGGGGGCTCTGTGACCACCTATCAGTGATGGTCCGTTACTGGGTGGCGGGGCTGTGGCTTGCTTGGACCACATCTCGTGTTGTCCTGTACGGAAGGCGGGGCTTGTGACAACCTCTCTGTGATGTCACTACAGGAGGCGAGGGCCCCTGTGACCACCTCTCAGTGATGTCGAGTACAGGGGGCGGGGCTGCTGACCCACCCTCTCGTGTGTCCCAGTCTCAGGGTGGGGGCGGTGACCACCTCTCAGTGATGTCAGTGCAGGGGGCGGCGCTGTGACCACCTTTACAGTGATGTCAGTTACAAGGAGCGGGGCTGTGACCACCTCTCAGTGATGTCAGTACATGGGGGCGGGGCTGTGAACCACCTCTCAGTGATGTCTGTTCCAGGGGGCGGGGCCGGCTGTGACCAACTCTCAGTGCATGTCAGTAAAGGGGGCGGCTGTGACCAACCTCTCAGTGATGTCAGTAAAGGGGGCGGGGCTGTGCCACTCTCAGTGATGTAGTACAGGGGGCGGGGCTGTGACCCTTCCTTCAGTACAAGTAAGTGCAGGGGGGCGGGGCTGTGACCACCTCTCGGTGATGTCAGTACAGGGGGCGGGGCTGGTTGGTGAACGTCCTCTGATCTGGACTCTGATTGGCTGACAATTTCTATCCTTTTTATTTCAAGGTACCAAGTTTTGGATTAAGGGTAGAGAAACTTCACGACAATCAGAATTAAACTACGGTTCATGTGATTTTGCCTCACTGGGGACCCGTCGTTTAATGAATTCTGTGAGGTGAGTTCTGTGGACGGATGTGTATAGCGGGCGTGGTCGGACGCTCATGAACTCAGAGAAAGGGAGTTGCTGCCAGGACCATTAGACCAAACGAGGTCATGGACGCTCTAGCCCTCACTTCAGGTCCTGTCCTCTTGCTGCTACGACCAGAATCACTGCCCCGGGATCTCCCCACGACCTGTGAGGACAGGGCTCTGGGCAGCGTCGTCTTAACAGCATTATGGGCACCCGGGCAGAACACTGCAGTGGGCCCTGCCCAAATACATGTCGTCACACTAGGTCATGCCTCTAGCCACCCCCAAGCACACCCATGTTATCACGCCACTTATGTCTGGACACCGGTATCCTGCAGTCTACAAGACTGATTGGAAGGGAGCCTTGGGCTCCCTTCTCCTCCAGGTTTTTATTGGTTTGACAGCATAAAAAGACACAAACAGTTCAACTAAACAAAGACAACCATGGAACCAGGATATGTTTCTTGATGTTCCTGGGACTTTCATTACATACTTGGGGCACCCTATACTGTTGGGGCCCCTTGGGCAACTGCCTAGTGTGCCAATGGAAAAGATGGCCCTGGTTCCTGGGCGCTCCCTCACCTGCAGGCCTCCCTGAGTACTCCTCACCGCTTATGAGTAGCGAGTGTGGATCCCTGGAAGATGCAGCAGGTCTCTTGTGAACATGCGTTGAACCCGTCTCAGGCAGCGCGCAGGTTCTTTTCCATCATCGGACTCCTGCATCCTGGAAAATATCCTATAGTTACCGGTTAAACCCCCCCCCCCCCATCTCCTCCGCCATCTCCAGAGACAAGACCGGGGATGTCTCCTGTCCTAGACTCTTGTGAGTGTTTGCAGAGTCATGAGGAGGTGGGAGCAGGCATGTGACAGCTTGGTGCTAACTGGGGGCAGGCGGCTGGGCTGATTGCTGGGACAGACTACCCTCACGCTATCCTCAGCAGCTCCTGATCCTCCTGGACTGGGGCAGAGCAGCAGGACACAGACCGTGGAGGTGACCTCTACACAACCATGTAGATTTCAGCCATTCAGGGTCTGAGCACAGCAGGGTGACCGCGACCATGGGTGCTGCATATTAAATTCTGAAACTGCTAGAGATACTTCCTTAAAGGGGTTGTCTCGCTACAAAGAATAGCTTTCAACATGTAGGGAACACTAAATGAAGACTTTTTCCAAATATATTGCGTTGTTCATTTTTTTTTTTGTTAAGGAGCTTCAAGTTATTTTATCACCTTCTGTGCTCTCTCTGGTTCTCCAAGTGACCGACCTGTGTACTTCTCCCCCCTGCTGTTCTATCTGATAGCAGGGAGTTAAGTCATCACACAGGTTGGGCAGCACAGAACTCTGGACAGTGAGAGCTTGTTTGTTATATGATCTTTCAGACAAAAGACCGTAATTACTGCTGTTTACTTAAAGGGGTTCTCAGGAAAAGAAGATACTGAATACATACAACTACATGTCATAATGAAAAAATCCTAATATCTTTAATTAGAAAAAGTCTGCTCGTTTGCCTAGGGATTTTCATTATAGAAGCACAAAATGGCAGCCGTGGCTCCTTCATACAGCAGACACTGTCGGTTTTCATACAGTGCTGCCTAGCAACAGTAGCTCCGCACACTAGCCAGTGAGGAGAAAGATCCAACATGGCGATAATATGTGATATAACAGCATTTGGAAGTCGTTCACACACTGGATTGTGACAGATAGTTACTGCTTATCTTTAGTATTACTGCACCATATATTCTTATTTTTGGATGTTTTTCTCACACAACCCCTTTAAACTCAGAAGCTTAACTGGTCCTGAAAGCAGGAGATTTATCTAATAAGCAGAGGTCTGAATGCACGGAGCTCATATGCTAATTACATCCAGATTGACCAGGAAGTGACAGAGCCAAGCAGCATTATTTCATTCGTGCATCCTATGAAACCTTGAGATGAGACAACCCCTTTAAGAGTGATGCCAGCAGGTACGCATACCAGCACCAGGAGGAGGAGTGTGGCACGCCGAATGTTACACAGACACCCTATGTTTATACTCAAATAAGGTTGGATACTGGAGCACCAGAAGTATCAGCTGACCGTGAAGGCTTGAGAGTAAAACTATGGTAGGAAAGCTAAACTGTTCCCATACATATGAGCGGAAAGTCCACTATACCAGAGACAGGAAGACTAATGTCTAATATGTAGGGGCAAGAAGGATCCAATATGTGTGGACCTTTCTTACAGTGAGTGATCGGACTTTGGCAGTGGAGTAAGGTAACATCTTATTCACCTCTCCCTAGAGAGAGCATATATGTAATAAGCTACGCTCAGGGCATAAGTATACGGGGGCAGTGGGAGGAATAGCTGTCGGCCAGGTGAGAATGGGCAGCTTGTCATAGACAGTAGATACATTTCTGATTTTGTTAGGACCTGCCCCCCATCTATGGGGCTTCCCGAGTCACCATGACAGATGCTGGGCGGAGATAAAGAATGAATTACATTTTTAAACTGCCCGATCCTTTAATTTTAAGGGAGATGAATCTGCGTCAGATATGTGTGGTACTGGCTTCGACCTTGTCCCTATTCACAACACATGCATGCTCACCCAAGATGAGCGTGCAAGTATATGGGGCGTTCAGGACAGAGAGCTCTTGGCAATCGAGCATTCATCCGACAACTACCTAATGTTCTTCAGATGTAGAATGCGAGGTTTACTGAGATTGTATCACATCTTTAGAGCCAAAAATGATTAGTTAAACAGTCAGCAGATGGATCCAACAGGATTGGATAGATACACAGCTCAGCAGACGGATCACACAGGCGATAGGATTGATTACACAGCTCTGCAGACGGGTATCACACAGGATAGGATTAGATAACAGCTCAGGCAGGACGGTATCACAACAGGATTGATTCGATACACAGCTCAGCAGACGGTTTCACACAGGATAGGATTAGATACACAGCTCAGCAGACAGTATACACACAGGATAGGATAAGTTACTCATGCTCAGCAGAAGTATCAACAGGATAGGATTAGTACTCAGCTCAGCAGACTGGTTCACTCGGGATTGGATTAGCATACACGGCCTCAGCAAATAACAGTTCACCACAGGATAGATCTAGATACACGGCTCAGCAGACAGTATAACACAGATAGGATTAGATAAACAGATCACAGACAGTATCAAACTAGGATTAGATAAACGTCAGCAGACAGTATCACACAGGATTAGATTAAATTACACAGCCTAGCCAGAACGGTATCACACAGGGATAGGATTAAGATACACAGCTCAGCAGATCAGTATCACAAAGGATAGGTTTAGATATAAAGCTCAGCTAGACGGTTCACACAGGATAGGAATAGATATACAGCTCAGAGACCAGTATCACCACAGGATAGGATTAGATACCACCCCCCCCCCCCCAAACCAAGCTCAGCAGACTGTATCACACCGGATAGGATTAGATATACAGGCTCAGCAGACGTATCACACAGGATGGATTAGATACACGCTCAGCAGGACGGTATCACACAGGATAGGATTAGATACAAGCTCAGCAGACAGTATCACACAGGATAGGATTTAGATACACAGCTCAGCAGAGAGTATCATACAGGATAGGATTAGATTCACAGCCTCAGCAGACAGTATAAACACAGCGTTAGGATTAGATACACAGCTCAGCAGATGGTATCACACAGGGTTAGGAATTAGATTACAGCTCAGCAAGACGTATCAAACAGGATGGATTAGATATACAGCTCAGCTGACCAGTATCACACAGGATAGGATTAGATATACAGCTCTGCAGGACGGTATCACCACAGGATAGGATTAGTACACAGCTAGCAGACGGTATCACACAGGATAGGATTAGTTATACAGCTCAGCAGACTGGATCACACGGGATAGGTTAGATACACAGGCTCAGCTGACAGTATCACAGGGATAGGATTAGATACACAGCTCAGCAGACAGTATCACACAGGATAGTTTATATAACACAGCTCAGCAGACGGTATCACACAGGATTAGTAATAGACCCCCCCCCCCCCCCCCCCCCCCCCCCCCACCACACCACCCCCCCCCCCCCCCCCCCCACAAAAAACAAAAAAAAAACAAAAACCACACCCAAAAAAAACAAACAAAAAAAAAACACACAGCTCAGCAGACTGGATCACACGGGATAGGATTATACTGTAAAACAAAAAGAAGAAGAAAAGGGCGCTCCTAGTGTAGATCGTCTGGTATAGAAGTGTATCGTTGGTCAGTATCGCCCACTACCTGATTTTGTTGCGCATGGTGGAGGCGCAATCTATCCAGACGCTTATAGAATGGTCAGTCACGCAGCCCCGCGCTTCCTTGGCTTCCGAGCGTTGCGAAAGGTAGGAAGTATAGCAGTGGATACATTAAAAATCACAACTAAATTATAGTGTGATAAAGGTCCTGATGAAACGCTATCCAGCGAGAAACGCGTCGTCCTGTTTTAATGTCCTAATAAACTGTATCTCTACTTTATTAGTCTAGCGCCATCATCCCCTCTTTTTTTTCCCTTTATCACACTATAATTTAGTTGTGATTTTTAATATATCACATAATAGGATTAGATACACAGCTCAGCAGACAGGATCACACAGGATAGGATTAGAATACACAGCTCAGCAGAAAGGATCACACATGGAATAGGATTAGATACACAGCTCAGCAGACAGTATCAATAACAGGAAGGGATTAGGAAAATTTTACACAGCTCAGCTGACAGTTTCACAAGGATGGGATTAGATACACAAGCTCAGCAGACAGTATCATACAGGATTAGGATAGATACACAGCCTCAGCAGAGAGTATCACACAGGATAGGATTAGATAACAGCTCCAGAGACGGTATCACACAGGATTGGATTAGGATACACTCGCTCAGCAGACGGTATCACCAGGATAGGATTAAGATACACAGATAGCAGACTGGATCACACAGGTTTAGGATTAGATACACCGGCTCAGCACAGTATACAAAAGGATACGATTAGATACACGGCTCAGCAGACAGTATCACACAGGATGGATTAGATACACAGTTCAGCAGACGTATCACATAGGATTAGATTTCACAGCTCAGCAGACAGTATCAACAGGATAGGATTAAATACACAGCTTCTGCAGACGGTAATCACCCAGGATAGGATTAGATACACAGCTCTCGCAGACAGTATCACACAGGATAGGATTTAGATATTAACAGCTCGCAGACGGTATCACACAGGATAGGAATAGAGATACAGCTCAGCAGACAAGTATCACACAGGATAGGATTAGATCACAGCTCAGCAGACAGTATCACACAGGATAGGGATTAGTTATACAGCTCATGCAGCAGTTCACACAGGATAGGATTAGTAAACAAAAAAAATTACAAGACTAGAGCCGGTATTCACACAGGATGGATTAGATACACGGTCAGCTGACGGTATCAAACGGATAGGATTAGATTACCCGGCTCAGCAGACGGTATCACACTGTATAGGATTAGATTCAGCTCAGCAACGTATCACAGGATAGGATTTGATACAACAGACTCAGCAGACAGTATTCACACAGGTTGGATTAGATACACAGCTCAGCAGACGGTATTAACACAGGATAGGAATAGATACAAGTCAGCAGACGGTATCCACACAGGATAGATTAGATACACAAGACTCAGCAGACAGTATCACACAGGATAGGATTGTAGATTATACAGCTCAGCAGACGGTATCACACAGGACAGGATTAGATACACAGTCAGGCAGGACAAGTATCATACAGGATGGGATAGATAACAGCTCAGCAGACAGATCACACAGGATGGGATTAGATACACAGTCGCAGACAGTATCATAAGGATAGGATTAGATACACACGCTCAGCAGGACAGTATCACACAGGATAGGATTAGATACACAGATCAGCAGACGCATCACACAGGATAGGAATTAGATACACAGCTCAGCAGACAGTTCACACAGGATAGGATTTGATCCACAGCTCAGAGACAGTATCCCACAGGATAGGATTAGATCCACAGCTCAGCAGACGGTATCACACCGGATAGGATTAGATACACAGTCAGCAGACGGTATCACACAGGATAGGACTTAGATGCACGGCTCAGCAGTACAGTATCACACAGGATGGATTAGATTCACAGCTCAGCAGACGGTATCACGCAGCATAGGATTAGATACACAGCTCAGCAGATGGATACACAGTCTGGAGTTAGATACACAGTCAGCAGACGTGTCACACAGGATAGGATAGATACACAGCTCAGCAGACAGTATCACACGGTAATAGGATTAGATACACAGAATCAGCAGACGGTATCACACAGGATAGGATTAGATACACAGCTCAGCAGACAGTATCACACAGGGTAGGATTAGATACATGGCTCAGCAGACTGTATTACACAGGATGATTAGATACAACAGCTCAGCAGATGGTATCACACAGGAATAGATTAAGATAACAGCTCCAGCATGACGGTGGTCACACAGGATAGGATTAGATAACGTTCAGCAGACGTGTCACACAGGGGTAGGATTAGATACAAGGTCTCAGCAGTTGGTATCACACAGGATAGGATTAGATACACAGCTCAGCAGATGGTATCACGCAGGATAGGATTAGATACACAGCTCAGCAGATGGTATCACACAGGGTAGGCTTTGATCCAGTAAACTAGCTAGAACTTTGTACATCATGATTTTTCCAACTAATTTGTCCCCTGTGTTTGTTCGCAGATGTGGAGGCTTTAGTTATGTTTCCCCGCGGCGGGCCACTGCTGTTGCTTCTTATCTTCCTCTTCAGAATATTGGGGTCGGCATGTGACCGCAGAGCAGGAGGGAAATCCGTCTACTTGTCGGGAGAGAACCTGTATGATGTTCCACAGAACCTGTCGGAGTATATAGAATATCTGGACCTGTCCTTCAATAAAATCACAGAACTGAACCGGAGCAGCCTTTCCCGATACCGCTGGTTAGAAACGCTCAACCTCAGCTACAATAACATTTCCCGCATAGACAACGGCTCCTTCCAGGTCAACCTGAATTTGAGGAACCTGAGTCTATTCAATAACTCTCTGGTGGAGATACCAGCTTCGTCCCTGAAACCTCTCAAAAATCTCAAGTTCCTTGACTTGTCCAATAACTTCTACAGCTTCTCCACACTTGGGAGAGAATTCGACAAACTGGTGAATTTACAGGAGCTCTCCATCGGAGGTCCTCTGGTGTCCGGTGTCCTTAGAGATGACTTTGCCGTCCTCCAGAACATCAGTCTGCAGAAGTTTTCTTTAAAGTCCAAGTCTAGTTTGGACTCCTATGAGCCGGGGGCCTTCTCTGTCCTCAACACGAAGGTCTTATGGCTGGACGTCGCCGTGGACAGTAACGCCACTTTACTTAACCTTATGTTAAAGGACTTGAAGGGGAAAAAGTTGACCACTCTCCGCTTCCGGAACTTGTTTGAGATTTCTTATTATGATGATCTCTCGGACATCTTCTCCTTCTTGCCCGGCATTAATATTACAGATTTGGTTTTCTACAGAGGGAAGTTCAATGAGAATCTCCTCCGTCTGGTCCTGCAGAACGTTCAGATCTCCGCGATCCAAAATCTCTATCTGATGTCCGTAGACTTTGCTCGTTCCCCGAACGCCAACAAGACCAACGTGACCATCGATAAGCTGGTTCTGGGCAACTTGGTCATTCAGGACGTCACTAACCCCGACATCCTGAGGTTTGACTGGAGCTTCACTTGGTTCAGCAAAGTCACCCACCTGAGCATCATCAACGTCAACTTCAACTTCGTTCCTTGTGACGCTTGGGGTCAGATGACCAATGTAGTCACCTTGAATATATCGAGTAACCGGCTAGTTTCCGGATACCTGTATAACTTATTGTGTAAGCGCAATGTGCTCCCGAACATCGAGACGTTCAACGTTAGCAATAATCTGGTCGACAGCCTGTACACGGTTTCACAGTTGACGGCGGACTGGCCCAAGCTCACCCTGGTGGACCTCGCGGACAACGCCATCGGGACCATCAGCGAGACGTGTGAGTGGAGAGCCAGCATCAAAGTCCTGATCCTGAGGAACAATATGCTGACGGTGGACGTGTTTCACTGCCTGCCCACAACGCTGGAGTATCTGGACATGTCCAATTCCCAACTGGAGCGCTTGGACATGCGTTACTTTGACCGAGCTACAAACCTAACAGAGCTTATCCTACGAAATAATAAAATCAAGTACATCCCAACCGGTTGGCACAGCCCGAATCTCCAGGTCCTGGCCCTCGAAGGGAACTCTTTTGGAGTCATCGATCAAGGTTCTTTCCAAAACTTGCTCCAGTTGAAGGAGTTGACTGCGGGGAACAATCCTTACCATTGTACGTGTGACCTCAATGCCTTCATCACAGAGACCCTCAATGAGGGCTCCTTGTTTCTCTCCGACTGGCCGGACGAATACTACTGCTATCATCCGCAGCATCTGCTGGACACCAAGATTGAAGCCTTCAGGCCGGGGCAGCTGGAGTGTGACATGCGCCTGGTGGTGGCCATCTCCGTGTCGGTGACGGCGTGCGTCGTCATCGTCATCATGCTGCTCTGCTATAGGTTTGACGTGCTGTGGTACGTAAGAGCAACGTGTCAGATCGTGCAGTCCAAATACCGGGCAAGGAAGCATCAAGAGAGCAGAGAGTTCGCCTATCACGCCTTCATCTCCTACAGCTACTCGGATGCAGACTGGGTGAGGCGGGTGCTACTGCCTCATCTGGAGAACGCCAGCCCTCCCTACAGGATCTGCATCCACGAAAGAGACTTCCTGCCAGGAAAATGGATCATTGACAACATCACGGAAAACGAGAACAGCCGCAAGATCATCTTCGTCCTGTCCCACAACTTCGTCAACAGCGAGTGGTGCAACTACGAGCTCTACTTCGCCCATCAGAGGGCCATCGGGCCCCCCCTTCGGGGAGCATCTGGGGGTAAAGGAAACGTCAGAGGAGGCCCCTCCCCAAAAGGTTCTACAGGCGGGGAGCTCTCAACACAAAAACTTATCTTGAGTGGCCCTTGGAGGAGAACCGCAATTTTGGGGTTTCCAACTCAAGTGCCTGGGTAAAGGCAGCAAAAGTGCCGTAGGGGTAGAATGTCCGGGGAACGAAAAGGGTGGGAAAGTCGGTGCCGTACCTGGGGAAAACCCCATCACTTGACCTCAGATAAGGGCCCCCCCCCCTGCCTGGTGGGGCCACGTAATGGGCTGTGACCGCCACGACTCACTATGACCACAGATTGCACCGCCCCGCCCGGTAGCGAAGCCAATAAAGGGTTACCACCCGATTGCCCCTGTTGCCCCTATGACCACGATTGCCCTCCCCGCCTGGGGCTAAAACCCCGTAAAAGGGCTGTGACCACAGATACACCTCCCGCCCCTGCCGGTTGTGGCCACTAAAGGGTGTGCCACAGTAGCAACCTGCCCCTGCCTGGTAGCTGAGGCCACGTAATGGGCTTTCCGCCTGATTGCACTTGAACAGATACACCCGCCCCCGCCCCCCCTTTGGAGTGAAAACCCCTAATGGGCTTGCCGATAGGTCCCTGTGAAGTAGCCACTTGGCTGTAGCCTGATTTTTACACTGTGACCACAGATAGGCCTGCCCTGCCCTGATGCGAAGCAAAGTAATGGGCTGTGACCGCCATGATTGTTACCACCACGACTGTCACATCAGGCTGCCCTTACAAACCCGTGGGTTTCCCCTTTAGCCCGGGGAGGTTGCTGCCACTTTCTGATTCAGTCCACGTTCTCTTGTGGTGCATTGTGGGTAGAAGTGACATCTCCTGGAATGCAATGCATCAGAGACCATTAGATATTAGGGGACACAGGACACAACTGTGAACGCAGCTTTGTATGTGACTGGAGTATCAGACCTAAACCATGGTTAGATTGAAGTTGACTGTGGAGTCCGCTCACTGTGAAAATTTTCCCGTCGGGGTTTTCTGTGGGATTTGGATTTCGAAAAACGTCAAAAACGATGTAAAAACCCCCCCATGACCTCATTTAAAAAAACCAAATTGTGGTCCACACGGCTAAGATTTTCCTGAGGTAAGTTGTTCCAAAAAATCTGAAACATGTTCATTCTTTCTGCTGTATTTTAGGTCAAACAACTTTCCCAAACATTTCTTTGTCAGATCCGCGTCCAAACCCCAGAGATGCGGAGCTCGATTTCTGACTGTAAATCGTTCCCCCAAAAAAACGACCTAAAAACCACTTGGGAAAAACCTGAAAAAAACTCACGGATGAATTGACGGGGGTTTTTGAAGGGGCATGTGGGGTTTTCCTAAATTTTAGGGGGGTTTTCCTGAATTTGTACGTAGAGGTTGGTTGGAGTCTCTTATCTACTGTGAATGAACCTTCTAACAATGTCAACATTAGTCCTCCAGCTTCTGTACAACTACAAGTGCCAGCATGCCTGCAACGAGGAGTGAGGCTCTCTATGTTATTTTCAGACAAATCTGATTATTACTGCAGGATGAGAAGGGGTCACTATGGCCCTATGATTTGGGTCTGAGTGCTCAGGGTACTCACCCTAACGTCGGAGTGGTTGTTGGGGGTACTCTACCTAAAGGGGTTCTGCCATGAGTGGAAAAGATGTCCATCACTCGCAGTGCTGACTGGAGAGCTGGCCATGCTTGTGCAGTCACTCTCCATTCTGCTCTATGGGAGTTCCCAGTACAATGGAGCGCTGTGTTCTCCATTCTGTTCTATGGGAGTTCCCAGTACATGGAGCGCTGTGTTCTCTCCATTCTGTTCTATGGGAGTTCCCAGTACAGGGGAGCGCTGTGTACTCCATTCTCGTCTATGGGAGTTACCAATACAGCGGAGCGCTGTTTTCTCCATTCTCCTCTATGGGAGTTCCCAGTACAGGGGAGCGCTGTGTTCTCCATTCTCCTCTATGGGTGTACCCACTACAGGGGAGCGCTGTGTTCAGCTTTGCTCCCCTGAACTCCCATAGAACAGAATGGAGAACACAGCACTCCCCTGTAACTGGAACTCCCATCAACAGAATGGAGAACACAGCGCTCCCCTGTATGGGAAACTCCCATAGAACGGGAATGGTGAAACAGCGCTCCCCTGTACTGGGAACTCCCATAGAACAGAATGGAGAACACAGCGCTCCCTGTACTGGGAACTCCCCATTACAACAGAAGGGGAGAACACGCACTCCACTGTACTGGGAACTCCCATAGAACAGAATGGAGAACACAGCGCTCCCCTGTACTGGGAATCCCATACAACAGAATGGAGACCACAGCGCTCCCCTTTGTACTGGGAACTCCCATAGAGGGGGAATGGAGAACACAGGGTTTACCTGTAATTGGGAACACCCATAGAACAGAATGGGGGAACACAGCGCTCCCCCTGTACTGGGAACTCCATAGAACGGGAATTGAGAACACGCACTCCCCTTGTATGGGGAACTCCCCTTAGAACAGATTGAGAACACAGCGCTCCCCTGTACTGGGAACACCACCCATAGAACAAGAATGGAGAACACCCCCTCCCCTGTACTGGCAACTTCCATTAGAACAGAATGTGAGAAACCGCCTCCCCTTGTACTTGGCAACTCCCATAGAAAACAGAATGGAGAACACAGCGCTCCCCTGTACTGGCAACTCCCATAGAACAGAATGGAGAACCATGTGTAAGCACGACCAACCTTCCAGTCTGCGCTGTGAGTTTCAGGGGCACATTCCTGGTGCAGGTGGTAGAGGTGGGAGCTGCGCCATCATTGTCTGTTGTCGGACTGGTTGCTGGGGACGAGCCGATGTCTCAGGTCCTCATCCGGGGGCAGAGTTGTCTGCGTTGTCTTACTAATCAGGTTTTGGATGTAGACAGAGGCCGTACCTCCCAGACTCCAGGTGCTCTCCCACGGTCCTGAGAGCTCGGAGGGAAGTCCGGGGCCAATGCCAATCCTGGGTCAATGCAGTTTCTTTTAAATGTTTGCCCGTCCTCGGGAGGTGACCGGTGAGGGAAAGTGATTTCAATGGATTCTAGTTCTTCTCCTATTCTATCCCTACTCGTGACTTTTCATTGGTCCCGGAAGGATCGTCCTACATGAACCTTATATAATGATGTGAATGTATATTTATTGGTATATTTCCCCGAATATGAAGGAACGGCCTGGACACCACTGATGATGGCTCTGATCGTCCCTGGTTCCACACGTCTTTGGACCTCTTCAAGGGGTCGTCTCACTACACTGATTCCTCGCACCTCAGTCTTGTTTTCTTGGTTTCATTTTGAATTCAGGGGCATGTTTACTGGCTTCTTCTAGGCTGCTGTAGAAGAGTTCTGTAGCTATAGCAACCAGTGCTGGCAGCCTATCAGGAGGGATTGAACAGGACTGTAGCTATAGTAACCAGTGCTGGCAACCTATCAGGAGTGATTGAACAGGACTGTAGCTATAGTAACCAGTGCTGGCAGCCTATCAGGAGTGATTGAACAGGACTGTAGTTTATAGTAACCAGTGTGGCAGCCTATCAGGAGAGATCGAACAGGTCTTTAGCTATAGAACCAGCGCTGGCAGCCTACAGGAGAGATTGAAAAGGTCTGTTAGCTATAGCAACCAGCGCTGGCAGCCTATCAGGAGGGATTGAACAGGACGTAGCTATAGCAACGAGCGGGCAGCCTATCAGGAGGATCAAACAGGTCTGTAGCATGAAAACCCAGTCCCGGCAAGCCTATCAGGAGAGATAGAACAGGACTTAGCTATAGTAAAGCGCTGGCAGGCTATCGGAGAAATCAAACAGGTTGTAGCTAATAGCACAGTGCCGGGCCTACAGGAGAGTAGAACGGTCGTAGCTTAGTGACTGAGGGCTGATGCACCCCATACAAGGGGGGTATCTAGGAATAGGTAGGACAGGGTAATGGACCATATGCAAAGTGACTTGTTTTCCCAAGTTTTTAACAAAAAGCCGCAGCGACCCCTGTGTGAGACAACCCCTTTAAAATACTTTCGGTTTTAAATCTATAGGGAAATCTAGAAAGAGACGGACAAAGCACTTAGTGGCATTTTTTTTAACTGGAAAACAGCAGAAAAGATGTTACGAAAAAATGTAAAAAAATGTTGTTGTGTGAAGGCGCCTTCTGGTGGTGACCGAGGCCGGGAGCGCCTCCACCATGGTCAGGTATGTCCAGTATTACAGCGCGGGGACATGAAGGACACCCCTCCCGCTTTGTACATGATGTATATATATATATTCTCCGCTGTTACAGCATTGTCATTATTTTTATTCTTTTATAAAGTATTAGAGAAAACCCTCCACTCTGAGCAGCGTCTCCTTGGTCGGACGGGAATCTGGTTCCTCTACAGAGGTGGAACGTCAAGCTCTTGGGCCCCTGGGCATAGCACTGCAATGCTGAAATATATGACATCACACCATGCCTCAAGCCCCACATGCACACCCATGTTATCACACCACTTATGTCTGGACACCGTCAGCCTGCAAGACTGATTGGCAGGGCAGGAGGCCTTGGGCTCCCTTCTCCATCATGGTTTTTAACTGTCTGCACTTCCTAAAAACACACAAACTGTTAAATAAGCAAAGCCAACCAAGAGATGCAGGATATGCTTCTTGTATTCCTGGGGCATACGGACACCACCAGGGGCCCCTAGACTAGTGGGGCCCCCGGGCAACTGCCTAGTGTGCCCAATGGAAAAGATGGCCCTGTTGGGCCCTGGTGCAAATAGTGCAATGAGGGGCCCCCAGCTACCATGTGTCTGTACAATACTGGAGTCTGCTTATGTGGCAGTAGGGCTGCACCCCCTATAGCTACGCCCTAGCTGAAGCCATAGGGGATCTTGAATAGGTCTATGGCTCACGCTGACCGATGCTGCAGTCATCACAGGGATAGGGGATCAGTTGACGGATGTTGGGTCAGTGGCTGCGCAGATATTCTGCTGGACACCTCACCCGGAGACCTGCGGGGATAAGAAAGGAAAAGCAAAATATGGAAAACCTCCCCCCCCCCTCCCAGTATAGAGACCAGCGATCGGGGCGGAGGGCGATGACCCGGGCCAGGTATTCGGGAAGCGCTGGGAACCTGGCGATGCTGAGCACACAGCCCCGCACTGGTGTCACTCATGCTTTTCCTGCTCCTTATCAGCGCCCATTGTTCATCGGCAGAACCTTCCTGGGTCTCCTAGAGGAGGCTTTGCTTTTCCTCCGCTCCTAAAACAAACAACCTATCTGCAGCGTCCATGTAGCACGCAGGCGACCAAATGTGACCAACGCAGGATCCTGCAGCAACTATGGGGGGGAGAATCACTACTGCCCCCAATCATGAGGAGCGACACCGGCCAATAACAGCACCCCAGCGTCATTATCCTGCCCCTCCCAAGTGTCAGCGTCATTATCCTGCCCCCCAAGTGTCAGCGTCACTTTCCTCTCCCCCCAAGAGTCAGCGACATTATCCTGCCCCTCAAGTGTCAGTGTCATTATCCTGCCCCCCAAGTGTCAGCGTCATTATCCTGCTGTCCCCCAAGTGTCAGCGTCATTATCTGTCCCCAAGTGTCATGCGTCATTATCCTGCCCCAGTGTCCAGCGTCATTATCCTGCCCCCCAAGTGTCATTATCCTGCCCCCCAAGTGTCAGCGTCATTATCCTGTCCCCAAGTGTCAGTGTCATTATCCTGCCTCCCCAAGTGTCAGCGTCATTATCCTGCCCCCAAGTGTCAGTGTCATTATCCTGCCCCCCAAGTGTCAGCGTCCCTTATTCCTGCCCCAAGTGTCACGTCATTATCCTGTCCCCCATAGTGTCGTGTCATTATCCCGCCCCCAAGTGTCAGCGTCATTATCCTGCCCCCCGAGTGTCAGCGTCATTATCCTGCCCCCCCCAAGTGTCATTATCCTGCCCCCAAGTGTCATTATCCTGCCCCCCAAGTGTCAGCGTCATTATCCTGCCCCCCAAGTGTCAGTGTCATTATCCTCCCCCCAGGTGTCAGCGTCCTTATCCCCCCCCCAAGTGTCAGCGTCATTATCCTGCCCCCCAAGTGTCAGCGTCATTATCCTGCTCCCCAAGTGTCAGCATCATTATCCTGTCCCCAAGTGTCAGCGTCATTATCCTGTCCCAAGTGTCAGTGTCATTATCCTGCCCCAAGTGTCAGTGTCATTATCCTGCCCCCCAAGTGTCAGCGTCATTATCCTCCCCCCAAGTGTCAGCGTCATTATCCCTCCCCCAAGTGTCAGCGTCATTATCCTGCCCCCAAGTATCAGTGTCATTATCCTGCCCCCAAGTGTCAGTGTCATTATCCTGCCCCCAAGTGTCATTATCCTGCCCCCAAGTATCAGTGTCATTATCCTGCCCCCCAAGTGTCAGTGTCATTGTCCTGCCCCCAAGTGTCACTATCCTGCCCCCCAAGTGTCAGCGTCATTATCCTGCCCCCCAAGTGTTAGTATCATTATCCCTCCCCCCCAAGTGTCAGCGTCACTATCCTATCCCCTCCCCCCAATGTCCCCATTGTTTGTAGAGTCCTCTTTTTGCTGTATCTTCTTCCCCCCTGTACACTGATATCGCCCCCCAGTTGTCAGAGGTGCAGGGTTGTCAGTCCCCACCTCCTCCTTGTGACATGTTCTACCCCCCTGATTACTAGGGCACCGCAGGTTTCCATACATCCGTGCTTCTGGCCACATAACAGGTTTTTCTAGTACAAAGAAATTCTCCCCCTGAGAGCAAACATTTGGGGAGAGGTCGGAGTCGTCATTGATGTTATTCAGCAGAACAAGCTCCGGACAAACAGATCGATAGCGGTGACGTCCTCCCCCCCGGTCACCACTGAGCGCGCTCCCCCCCGGTCACCACTGAGCACGCTCCCCCCCGGTCACCACTGAGCACGCCCCCCCCCCCCTCCGGTCACCACTGAGCACGCTCCCCCCGCTCACCCCCTGAGCACGCTTTTCCCCCTTTTCCTCCCCGGTCACCATGAGCCACGCTCCCCCCGGTCACCACTGAGCACACTCCCCTGTGTCCTCCCCGCTCACCACTGAGCACGCTCCCCCCCGGTACCACAGGACCACGCTCCCCCCGTGTCCTTCCCGGTCACCACTGAGCACGCTCCCCTTGTCCTCCCCGGTCACCACTTTAGCCACGCGCCCCCCGGTCACCACTGAGCGCGCTCCCCTGTGTCCTTCCCGGTCACCACTGAGCACGCTCCCCTGTGTCCTTCCCGGTCACCACTGAGCACGCTCCCCTGTGTCCTCCCTGGTCACCACTGTGCTCGCTCCCCCCGGTCACCACTGAGCACGCTCCCCCCGGTCACCACTGAGCGCGCTCCCCCCGGTCACCACTGAGCGCGCTCCCCCCGGTCACCACTGAGCGCGCTCCCCTGTGTCCTCCCCGGTCACCACTGAGCACGCTCCCCCCGGTCACCACTGAGCACGCTCCCCTGTGTCCTTCCTGGTCACCACTGAGCACGCTCTCCTCTGTCCTCCCCGGTCACCACTGAGCACGCTCCCCCCGGTCACCACTGAGCACGCTCCCCCCCGGTCACCACTGAGCACGCTCCCCCCCGGTCACCACTGAGCACGCTCTCCTGTGTCCTCCCCGGTCACCACTGAGCACGCTCCCCTGTGCGGCGTCCGGGACCTGGATCCCAGTCTGAGCCGATGGTTTTCTGATTCTGTCCTTAATTATTTGCAAAAAATCCATAACATGGAGGGATCTCGGCTTTAGCTGCGTCACCTGAGCCCTGGAGGTCAGTGGTTAGTGAGCAGCAGCCGGGGCACAGGTTCTGTGGTGTCCTAACCTTACGAAGAAAAATATTTGTATGTTGCTGACTCTTTCCAGGTCTTGTGTTTGGTGGGATTTGAACCAAAAACAACAGTGCTAACCACTGAGCCACCGTGCTGCACCATGCTAACCACATAGGCACCGTGTTAACCAATCAGGTACTTTGCAGCAATGTCCTAACCACTGAGCCAGTGTGCAGCATTGTACTAACCACTTAGCCACTGTGTTAACCACTGAGTCCTTGTGCTAACCATTGAGCCAACGTACTGCACCGTTGTAACTTCTGAGCCACTCTGCTGCACCATGCTAACCACTGAGCCAGCGTGCTGCACCATGCTAACCATTGAGCCACTGAACTGTACTGTGCTAACCAGTGAGCTACTGTGCTGCACAATGCTAACAGCTGAGGCACTGTGCTGCACTGTGATAACCACTGAACCACCATGCTGCACCATGCTAACTGAGTCACCATGCTGTACCATATCAACCATGCAGACACTGTGCTCCTGTGCTGCATCGTGCTAATCACTGAGCCACTATGCAGCACTGTGCTAATCACTGATCCACTATGCAGTACTGTGCTAAACACTGATCCACTATGCAGTACTGTGCTAATCACTGATCCACTATGCAGTACTGTGCTAATCACTGATCCACTATGCAGCACTGTTTCTAATCACTGATCCACTATGCAGTACGTGCTAAATCACTGATCCACTATGCAGTACTGTGCTAATCACTGATCCACTATGCAGCACTGTGCTAATCACTGAGCCACTATGCAGCACTGTGCTAATCACTGATCCACTATGCAGTACTGTGCTAATCACTGATCCACTATGCAGCACTGTGCTAATCACTGATCCACTATGCAGTACTGTGCTAATCACTGATCCACTATGCAGTACTGTGCTAATCACTGATCCACTATGCAGCACTGTGCTAATCACTGATCCACTATGCAGTACTGTGCTAATCACTGATCCACTATGCAGTACTGTGCTAATCACTGATCCACTCTGCAGCACTGTGCTAATCACTGAGCCACTATGCAGCACTGTGCTAATCACTGAGCCACTATGCAGCACTGTGCTAATCACTGAGCCACTTTGCAGCACTGTGCTAATCACTGAGCCACTTTGCAGCACTGTGCTAATCACTGAGCCACTTTGCAGCACTGTGCTAATCACTGAGCCACTCTGCAGGACTGTGCTAATCACGAGCCACTAATGCAGTACGTGCTAATACTGATCCACTATGCAGTACTGTGCTAATCACTGAGCCACTATGCAGTACTGTGCTAATCACTGATCCACTTTGCAGCACTGTGCTAATCACTGATCCACTATGCAGCACTGTGCTAATCACTGATCCACTATGCAGCACTGTGCTAATCACTGAGCCACTATGCAGTACTGTGCTAATCACTGATCCACTATGCAGTACTGTGCTAATCACTGATCCACTATGCAGCACTGTGCTAATCACTGAGCCACTATGCAGTACTGTGCTAATCACTGATCCACTTTGCAGCACTGTGCTAAAACACTGAGCACTATGCAGCACTGTGCTAATCACTGATCCACTTTGCAGCACTGTGCTAATCACTGATCCACTATGCAGTACTGTGCTAATCACTGATCCACTATGCAGCACTGTGCTAATCACTGATCCACTATGCAGCACTGTGCTAATCACTGAGCCACTATGCAGCACTGTGCAAATCACTGAGCCACAATGCAGCACTGTGCTAATCACTGAGCCCCCTTTGCAGCACTGTGCTAATACTGAGCCACTAAAGCAGCACTGTGCTAATCACTTTACCCCTATGCACCACTGTGCTAACCACTGAGCCACTGTACAGCACTGTGCTAATCACTGAGCCACTTTGCAGCAACTGTGCCTAATCACGTAGCCACTTTGCAGCACGTGCTAATCACTGAGCCACACTGCGTACTGTGCTAATCACTGAGGCCACTCGGTGCAGTACTGTGCTAATCACTGATCCACTATGCATTACTCTGTGCTAATCACTGAACCACTAATGCAGCACTAGTGCAATCACGAGCCATCTTTGCAGCACTGTGCCTAATCACTGAGCCACTTTATTCGCAACTGTGCTAATCACGAGCCACCTGCAGTACTGTGCTAATCACTGATCCACTATGCAGTACTGTGCTAATCACTGATCCACTATGCAGCACTGGGCTAATCACTGAGCCACTATGCAGCACTGTGCTAATCACTGAGCCACTTTGCAGCACTGTGCTAATCACTGAGCCACTTTTGCAGCACTGTGCTAATCACTTGAAGCCACTTTTGGTGCCCAAGCAATGTGCTAATCACTGAGCCACTCTGCTAATCACTTAGCAGCTGTGCTGTACCATGCTAACAATTGAGCCACGAACTGCACTCTCCGGTAAATCACTGAGCCACGCTGCTGCACTTTGCTAATCACTGATCCACTGTGGTAATCACTGAGCAACTGTGCTAACCACTAAGCCACCATGCTGTACCATGCTAAACACTGAGCCACTATACTGCACTGTTCTTACCACTGAGCCACTGTGCTGCATTATGCTAATCACTGAGCCACTGTGCTACACTATGATAACCTCTGAGCCACTGTGCTGCAATCCGTGCTAATCACGAGCAAAACTGTGCTGGCACTGACCACCATTACCTGCACCAATGCTAATCCCCACTAAACCACTGTCCTAAACACTGATCCACTGCGCTGGTGCTGCACTGTGCTAATCACTGAGCTGACCACTGAGCCACTGTGCTGCATCATGTTAATCACTGAGCCAATGTGCTGTACTGTGCTAATCACTTAGCCACTATGCTGACCACTGAGCCATTGTGTTGTACTATGCCAAACACTAAGCCACAGCTTACCACTAAGCCAATCTTCTGCACCGTGCAAACCACTGAGCCACTGTGCAGCATGTGATAATTATTGAGCCACTGTTTACCACTGAGCCACTGTGCTGTACCGTGCTAATCACTAAGCCACTGCTTACCACTGAGCCAATCTTCTGCACCTTACTAACCACTGAGCAACAGTGCTGTACTGTGCTAATCACTGAACCAGTGTTCTGTACCATGCCTATCACTAAGCCACGGTGCTGCATCATGCTAACCACTGTGAAAAACTGTGCTAACCACTGAGCCACCATGCTGCCCTGTGCTAACCACTGAATCACTGTGCAGTACCGTGCTAGGAACTGAGACACCATGCTGTACCGTGGTAACATCTGAGCCACTGTGCTGCACTGTGCTAACCACTGATCCAACGGGCTAAGCACTGAGCCTCTGTGCTAACCCACTGAGCCACCATACCGCACCATGCTATCTACTAAGCCACTGTGCTGTGTTGTGCTAATCAGTGAGTTCCTGTACTGCACCATAGTAACCTCTGAACCACTTTGATGTCCTGTGCTAACCACTGAGCCACTGTGCTGTACCGTGATAAGCACTGAGCCATCATGCTGTACCATGCCAATCACCAGGCCAATGCTTACCAAAGAGCCAATCTTCTGCACCGTACTAATCACTGAGCCACTGTGTTATAGTGTGCTGATCACTGAGCCATGCTGCCCTGTGCTAACCACTGAGCCACCGTGCTGCCATGTGCTAACCACTGAGCCACCGTGCTACCCTGTGCTAACCACTGAGTCACTGTGCTGCATTGTGCTAACCACTGAGCCACCGTGCTGCCATGTGCTAACCACTGAGCCACCATGCTGCCATGTGCTAACCACTGAGCTGCATTGTGATAACCACTGAGCCACCGTGCTGCCATGTGCTAACCACTGAGCCACCGTGCTACCCTGTGCTAACCAATAAGTCACTGTGCTGCACTGTGCTAACCACTGAGTCACTGTGCTGGACCATGCTAACCACTGAGTCACTGTGCTGCATTGTGCTAACCACTGAGGCCACCCTGCTGCAACCATGCTAACCCACTGGAGTCACTGTGCTCAACCTATACTAACCTCTGAGTCACTGTGCTGCACCATGCCTAGCCAATTCTGATCACTGTGCTGCACTGTGCTAACTATTGAGTCACTGTGCTAACCACTGAGTCACTGTGCTGCATCATGCTAGCCACTGAGTCACTGTGCTGCATTGTGCTAACCACTGAGCCACCCTGCTGCACCATGCTAACACTGAGACCACTGTCTGGCACCATGCTATCCCTCACTGAGTCACTGTGCTGCACCATGCTAACCACCGAGTCACTGTGCTGCATTGTGCTAACCACTAAGCCACCATGCTGCACCATGGTAACAACTGAGTCACTGTGCTGCACTGTGCTAACCACTGATCCATCATGCTGCACTGTGCTAATCACTGAGTCACTGTGCTAACCACTGAGCCATCATGCTGCACTGTGGTAATCACTGAGTCGCTGTGCTGTACTGTGCTAACCACTGACCCACCCTGTTGCACTATGCTAATCACTGAGTCACTGTTATGCACTGTGCTAACCACTGAGTCACTGTACTAACGACTGAGTCACTGTGCTAACCACTGTGCTGTGTTGTGCTAATCGGTGAGTTCCTGTACTGCACCGTAGTAACCTCTGAACCACCATGCTGCCCTGTGCTAACCACTGAGCCACCATGCTGCCATCATGCTATACCATGCCAATCACCAGGCCAATGATTACCAAAGAGCCAATCTTCTGCACCGTACTAATCACTGAGCCACTGTGTTATAGTGTGCTGATCACTGAGCCACCATGCTGCCCTGTGCTAACCACTGAGACACCGTGCTGCGATTGTGCAAACCACCTCAGAGCCACCATGCTCGCCTGCTGTGCTAACCACCTTAGCCAACCGTGCTGCCATGTGCTAACCACTGAGCCCACTGTGCTGCCATGGCTAACCACTGAGCCACCGTGCTGCACTGTGCTAACCACTGAGCCACTGTGCTGCATTGTGCTAACCACTGAGTCACTGTTCCGAACCATGCTGACCACTGAGCCACTGTGCTGTAGCGTTCTAGCCACTGAGTCACTGTGCTGCATTGTGCTAACCACTGAGCCACCCTGCTGCACCATGCTAACCACTGAGTCATTGTGCTACACTTTGCTAACCTCTGATTCACTGTGCTGCACTGTGCTAACTACTGAGTCACTGTTCTGCACTGTGCTAACCACTGAGTCACTGTACTGCACTAACCACTGACTCACTGTGCTGCACCATGCTAACCACTGAGCCATTGTGCTGTACCTTGCTAACCACTGAGCCACTGTGCTGTACTTTGCTAACTACTCTCTGTGCTGCACCGTGGTAACCACTGAGTCACTGTGCTGTATTGTGCTAACCACTGAGTCACTGTGCTGCACTGTGCAAACCACTGAGTCACTGTGCTGCATTGTGCTAGCCACTGAGCCACCCTGCTGCACTGTGCTAACCACTGAGTCACTGTGCTGCACTGTGCCAACCACTGAGTCACTGTGCTGCACCATGCTAACCACTGAGGCACTGTGCTATCCATTGAGCCACTGTGCTGCACTGTACTAACCACTGAGTCACTGTGCTGCACTGTGCTAACCACGAAGTCACTGTGCTGTTTTGTGCTAACCACTGAGTCACTGTGCTGGGCTATGCTAACCACTGAGTCACTGTGCTGCACTGTGCTAACCACTGAGTCACTGTGCTGCAATGTGCTAACCACTGAGCCACACTGAAGCACCATGCTCATCACTGAGCCCACGTGCTGCAACTGTGCCAACACTGATTCACAGTCTGCACCATGCAACCACTAACCAGTGAGAGCACTGTGCTAACCAATTGAGCCACTTGTGCTGGCACTTACTAACCACTGAGCCAACCGTGCTGCGATTGTGCTTAACCACTGAGCCACCATGCTGCCCCTGTGCTAACCACTGACCACCGTGCTGGGCTGCCATGTGGCTAACCACTGACCACACTGTGCTGCCATGTGCTAACCACTGAGCCACCGTGCTGCACTGTGCTAACCACTGAGCCACTGTGCTGCATTGTGCTAACCACTGAGTCACTGTTCCGAACCATGCTGACCACTGAGCCACTGTGCTGTAGCGTTCTAGCCACTGAGTCACTGTGCTGCATTGTGCTAGCCACTGAGCCACCCTGCTGCACCATGCTAACCACTGAGTCATTGTGCTACACTTTGCTAACCTCTGATTCACTCTGCGCATTGTGCTAACCACTGAGTCAGTGTGATGCACTGTGCTAACCACTGAGCCACTGTGCTGTACCGTGCTAACCACTGAGTCACTGTACTGCACTGTGCTAACCACTGAGTCACTGTGCTGCACTGTGCTAACCACTGAGTCATTGTGCTGCATTGTGCTAACCACTGAGTCACTGTGCTGCACTGTGCTAACCACTGAGTCACTGTGCTGCACTGTGCTAACCACTGAGCCACCCTGCTGCACCATGCTAATCACTGAGTCGCCATGCTGTACTGTGTTAACCACTGAGTCACTGCACTGTACTAACCACTGAGTCACTGTACTGCACTGTGCTAACCACTGAGTCACTGTACTGCACTAACCACTGACTCACTGTGCTGCACCATGCTAACCACTGGGCCATTGTGCTGTACCTTGCTAACCACTGAGCCACTGTGCTGTACTTTGCTAACTACTCTCTGTGCTGCACCGTGGTAACCACGGAGTCACTGTGCTGTATTATGCTAACCACTGAGTCACTGTGCTGCACTGTCAAACCAATGGAGTCACTGTGCTGCCATTTGCTAGCCACTGAGCCACCCTGCTACACTGTGCTAAACCACTGAGTCACTGTGACTGTACTGTGCAACCACTGAGTCACTGTGCTGTAACTGTTCTAACATTGGAGTTACAGTGCTGCATTGTGCAAACCACTGAGTCACTGTTGCTGTATGTGCGCTAACCATCTGAGTTCACTGTGCCTGCATTGTGCTAGCCACTGAGCCACCCTGCTGCACAAAGCTAACCACTGAGTCACTGTGCTGTACTGTGCTAACCACTGAGTCATTGTGCTGCACTGTGCTAACCACTGAGCCACTGTGCTGCACTGTGCCAACCACTGAGTCACTGTGCTGCACCATGCTAACCACTGAGGCACTGTGCTAACCATTGAGCCACTGGCTGACACTGTACTAACACTGACTCCACTGTGCTGCACTGTGCTAAACCAACGAAAGTCACTGGCTGTTTTGTGCTTAACAACACTGAGTCACTGTGCTGGGCTATGCTAACCACTGAGTCACTGTGCTGCACTGTGCTAACCACTGAGTCACTGTGCTGCACTGTGCTAACCACTGAGCCACCCTGTTGCACCATGCTCATCACTGAGTCACTGTGCTGTACTGTGCTAACCACTGAGCCATCCTGCTTGCACAGTGGTAACCTCTGAGCCTCTGTGCTGCATAGTGCTAACCACTGAGCCACTGTGCTGCACCATGCTAACCACTGAGTCACTGTGCTAACCACTGAGCCATCCTGCTTGCAGTGGTAACCTCTGAGCCTCTGTGCTGCATTGTGCTAACCACTGAGCCACTGTGCTGCACCATGCTAACCACTGAGTCACTGTGCTGCACTGTGCTAACCACTGAGTCAGTGTGCTGCATTGTGCTAACCACTGAGTCATTGTGCTGCACTGTGCTAACCTCTGATCCACTCTGCTGCATTGTGCTCAACCACTGAGTCACTGTGCTGCACTGTGCTAACCAATGAGTCAGTGTGCTTGTACTTGGGGGTTTTTTTTTGCTAACCACTGAGTCATTGTGTTGCACTGTGCTAACCACTGAGTCATTGTGCTGTATTGTGCTAGCCACTGAGTCATTGTGTTGCACTGTGCTAACCACTGAGTCACTGTGCTGTATTGTGCTAACCACTGAGTCACTGTGCTGCAGTGTGCTAACCACTGAGTCACTGTGCTGCATTGTGCTAACCACTGAGTCATTGTGCTGCACTTTGCTAACCTCTGATCCACTCTGCTGCATTGTGCTAACCACTGAGTCACTGTGCTGCACTGTGCTAACCACTGAGTCAGTGTGCTGTACTGTGCTAACCACTGAGTCATTGTGTTGCACTGTGCTAACCACTGAGTCATTGTGCTGTATTGTGCTAGCCACTGAGTCATTGTGATGCACTGTGCTAACCACTAAGTCACTGTGCTGTATTGTGCTAAACACTGAGCCATCCTACTGCACCGTGGCAACCTCTGAGCCTCTGTGCTGTACCTTGCTAACCACTGAGTCACTGTATTGTACTGTGCTAACCACTGAGTCACTGTGCTGCATTGTGCTAGCCACTGAGCCACCCTGCTGCACCATGCTAACCACTGAGTCATTGTGCTACACTTTGCTAACCTCTGATTCACTCTGCTGCATTGTGCTAACCACTGAGTCACTGTGATGCACTGTGCTAACCACTGAGCCACTGTGCTGTACCTTGCTAACCACTGAGTCACTGTACTGCACTGTGCTAACCACTGATTCACTGTGCTGCATTGTGCTAACTACTGAGTCACTGTGCTGTATTATGCTAACCACTGAGTCACTGTGCTGCACTGGCAAAACCACTGAGCACTGTGCTGCCAGTGCTAACCACTGAGCCACCCGTGCTGCACCAGAGATGCTAATCACTGAGTCGCTGTGCTGTACTGTGCTAATCATTGAGTCACTACACTGTACTAACCACTGATTCACTGTACTGCACTGTGCTAACCACTGAGTCACTGTACTGTACTTTGCTAACTACTCCTTGTGCGCACCTTGGTAACCACTGATCACTGTGCTGTATTGTGGCTAACCACTGAGTCCACTGTGCTGGCACTGTGCAAACCCAACTGAGTCACTGTGCTGCATTGTGCTAGCCACTGAGCCACCCTGCTGCACAATGCTAACCACTGAGTCACTGTGCTGTATTGTGCTAACCACTGAGTCACTGTGCTGTACTGTGCTAACCACTGAGTCACTGTGCTGCACTGTGCTAACCATTGAGTTACTGTGCTGCATTGTGCTAACCACTGAGTCACTGTGCTGTACTGTGCTAACCATTGAGTCACTGTGCTGCATTGTGCTAGCCACTGAGCCACCCTGCTGCACAATGCTAACCACTGAGTCACTGTGCTGTACTGTGCTAACCACTAGATCATTGTGCTGCACTGTGCTAACCACTGAGCACTGTGCTGCACTGTGCCAACACTGAGTCACTGTGCTGCAACCATGCTAACCACATGAGGTCACTGTGCTAACCATTGAGCCAGTTTTGGTGTTTTGTGTTCTTGTGCTGTGCACTGTACTAACCACTGAGTCACTGTGCTGCACTGTGCTAACCACGAAGTCACTGTGCTGTTTTGTGCTAACCACTGAGTCACTGTGCTGGGCTATGCTAACCACAGAGGTGAGTGTCACCTGGGGGTGGCTTGCACTGTGCTAACCACGAGTCACTGTGCTGCACTGTGCAAACCACTGAGCCACCCTGTTGCACCATGCTCATCACTGAGTCACTGTGCTGTACTGTGCTAACCACTGAGCCATCCTGCTTGCACAGTGGTAAAACTCTGGGCCTCTGTAGCGCATAGTAGCTAACTCACAGAGCCACTGTGCTGCACCATGCTAACCCCTGAGTCACTGTGCTAACCACTGAGCCATCCTGCTTGCAGTGGTAACCTCTGAGCCTCTGTGCTGCATTGTGCTAACCACTGAGCCACTGTGCTGCACCATGCTTAACCACTAGTCACTGTGCTGCACCTGTGCTAACCCACTGAGGCCACTGTGCTGCAATGTGCTAACCACTGAGTGTCATTGTGCTGCACTTTTGCTAACCTCTGATCCACCTCTGCTGCATGGCTAACCACTAGTCAACTGTGCTGCACTGTTCTAACCACTGAGTCAGTGTGCTGTCTGTGCTAACCACTGAGTCCCCCCCCCCCCCCCCCCCCCACCCCCCCACCCCCCCCCCCATAATTTCTGTGTTTGCACTGTGCTAACCACTAAGTCACTGTGCGTATTGTGCAGACCACTGAGTCATTGTGCCTGTATTGGTGTGGCTAGCACAGAGTCCATTGTGTTGCACTGTGCCTAACCACTAAGTCCACTGTGCCTGTATTGGTGCTAAACCACTGAGTCATTGGTGTTGCTGTATTGTGGTAACCACTGAGTCATTGTGCTGCATTGTGCTAACCACTGAGTCATTGTGCTGCACTTTGCTAACATCTGATCCACTCTGCTGCATTGTGCTAACCACTGAGTCACTGTGCTGCACTGTGCTAACCACTGAGTCATTGTGATGAACTGTGCTAACCACTAAGTCACTGTGCTGTAGTGTGCTAACCACTGAGTCCCATTGTGCTGTATTGTGCTAGCCACTGAGTCATTGTGTTGCACTGTGCTAACCACTAAGTCACTGTGCTGATTGTGTAGACCACTGAGTGCACTGTGCTGTAGTACTGTGGCTAACCACTGAGTCATTGTGCTGTATTGTGCTAGCCACTGAGTCATTGTGTTGCACTGTGCTAACCACTGAGTCACTGTGCTGTATTGTGCAAACCACTGAGTCACTATTGTGTACTGTGCTAACCACTGAGTCACTGTGCTGCATTGTGCTAGCCACTGAGCCACCCTGCTGGACCATGCTAACCACTGAGTCACTGTACTGCACTGTGCTAACCACCTTTAATTTCACTGTGTGCACGTGCTAAACCCAATTTAGTCCCCTGTTGGCTGCCACCCTTTGGAAAGCCGCCCCTGAATTTACTTTGCGCCCCTTTTGCTAAAAACCCCTGAAAACCCTGTCTGGACTGTGCTAAACCCCTGAGTCAACCCCGTGCCACCCCTGCCCAAGCCACTGGTCACTGTGGGTTTCATTTTTGGGTAAAACCCCTGAAACCAAAACCCCCTTCACCCCTGCTAACCACTGAGTCCCCTGTGATGCACCGGGGCTAACCCCCCCGAGCCCTTTTTTTGTTTAAACCCCTGAGCCCCCTGTGCTTTCAAGGGGGGCTTTTAAACTTTAAAACTGTTTTTTTTGCTAACCACTGAGCCAAAATGCTGACCCTGCTAGCCCCCTAAGTCAATTTTGCTGCACTTTCCCCCCCAAACCCCTGATTCCCCTGTCAGCACTGTGCTAACCCCCTGGTCAAATGTGCCCGTTAAATTTTGCTAACCCACTGAGTCAAATTGTGCTGGGGGATGCTAACCAAATGATCAATTTTTGTTGCCCCTGTGCTAACCCCTGAGTCCCCTTTGTTTTGTATTTTAAATTTTTTAATTTTGGAAAACCAAATTGGACTTTTGCGGGATGTGTATTTAGTCACTGTTTCTAACCACTTAAATTCCCCTTTGGTCATGTGGCCTAACTATTTAGTCACTGTTTTCTGCACTGTGCTATTTTAGTCAATGTGCTAACCCCTGGTCAATGTGCGACCTGTGCTAACTTTTTTAGTCACTTTTGGAAAAAACCCCGAGGGACTGTGGCACTTTGCTAACCCCTGATTTATGTGCTAAACCCCTGAGTCACCCGTGCTGTATTGTGCTTAAACCCCCTGATTCACTGTTTGGTTTTATTTTCTAACCACTTTAGTCACTGTGCCCGCACCTTTGGGTAACCTCTGGGTTCCCTGTGCTAACCCTGAGTCACTGTGCTGCACTTGCTAACCTTGATTCACTGTGCCTAACCACTGAGTCCCCGTGTGTTTGTGGCCCAACCACTGAGTCACCCCGTGCTGGGCTATGGGTTCCACTGAGTCATTTGTGTTGCACTGTGCTAACCTTTAGTCACTGTTCTGCCCCTGGGCTTAAACCCCTTAAATCACTGTGCTAACCCCTGACCATTTGCTGCACTAATTTCTAATCACTGAGTCGGGTGTGCTTTTACTGTGTCTAACCACTGACCCACCCTGCTTTCACTTTGCAAAACACTGAGTCACTTTTTTGGGCCCCCATGTGCATCCACTGAGCCCCCCCGCTTTTTCTTTTTTAAACCCCAAAAGTCAAATGTGCTGGGACCTGTGCCAAACCACGTGTGTGTTGTGTTTAAACGGTTTAATTTTCCCATGTATTTCCCGTAAATAACCTTTTGAAACCCAACCCGAGATGTCCCAGTGCTTTTTTTCCCCTGACCACCCATGCCCGCAAAATTTTGCTAACCAAATGAAAATCCCCTGTTTCTGAAATTTTGTAACCCTGACCAACCCTGCTACCCCTGTGTAACCCCCTGAGTCCTGTACTGGCCCTTTTGCTTGAACCATTTTTCCCTGGCTGGTTATGCTTTAAACCCCTGAGCCACTTGGGGGCCCTTTTAAACCCTGATAAGCCCCTGAGCCATCATTCTGTTTCCATGCCCCAAACACCAGGCCAATGATTACCAAAAGAGCCAATCTTCTTCACCGTACTAAAAACTGAGCCATTGTGTTATAGTGGTGAAACAAACCCGGAGCCCCAAACCCCCCTGCGCCCTTGCCTAACCCCCTGGAAACCCCCCCGTGCTGCCATGTGCTAACCACTGAGCCCCGTTTCTGCCATTGCTAAACCACTTTAGCCACCGTGCTGCACTGTTTTAAAACACTGAGCCACTGGCTGCATTGTGCTAACCACTGGTCCTGCCGGCCCCTTCTAAACCATGAGCACTTCTTGAGTTAACCACTAATCACTGTGCTGACTGGCAAACCACTAGTCATGTGCTTTCCCTTTGTTGCTAAACCACTGACCCCTTAGATGTGCTAACCACTGAGTCACTGTACTGCACTTGCAACCAAATGATTACTGGCTGATGTGCTAACCACGATCCCTGTCGCCATGTTTCCATGATCACTGGCTGCAATGTGCTAACACTGAGTCATGTGCTGGGCTAGCTAACCTGACCACTGTGCTCATTGGACCCAACTGAGCCCTGTCTGCACTGCTAAACCCCTGAGTCACTGTGCTGATGTGCTAACCCCTGAGGCATGTGCAACCACTGGGCAACTGGCTAAATTGAGCATTTGCGCAAAGTTCCACTGGTCATTCTGCACTGTGCAACCCGAAATCACTGTCTTTTGGGGCTAAAACGAGTCCCTGTGCTGGGTATGCTAACCAGAAAATCATTTTTGGGTTTCACTGTCTAACCCCTGACCACTGTGCTGCCCGTGCTAACCACTGAGTCACTGTACTGCACTAACCACTGAGCCACTGTGCTTCACTAACCACTGAGCCACCCTGTTGCACCATGATAATCACTGAGTCACTGTGCTGTACTGTGCTAACCACTGAGCCATCCTGCTTGCACAGTGGTAACCTCTGAGCCACTGTACTGCATTGTGCTAACCACTGAGTCATTGTGCTGCACTTTGCTAACCTCTGTACTGCTCTGTGCTAACCACTGAGTCACTGTACTGCACTAACCACTGAGTCATTGTGCTGTACCTTGCTAACCACTGAGCCACTGTGCTCTACCTTGCTAAGCACTGAGCCACTGTGCTGCACTGTGCTAACTACTCTCTGTGCTGCACCGTGGTAACCACTGAGTCACTGTGCTGTATTGTGCTAACCACAGAGTCACTGTGCTGCACCATGCTAGCCACTGAGTCACTGTGCTGTATTGTGCTAACCACTGAGTCTCTGTGCTGCACTGTGCTAACCACTGAGTCATTGTGCTGTACCTTGCTAACCACTGAGCCACTGTGCTCTACCTTGCTAAGCACTGAGCCACTGTGCTGCACTGTGCTAACTACTCTCTGTGCTGCACCGTGGTAACCACTGAGTCACTGTGCTGTATTGTGCTAACCACTGAGTCTCTGTGCTGCACTGTGCTAACCACGGAGTCACTGTGCTGTAGTGTGCTAACCACTGAGTCACTGTGCTAACCACTGAGTCAGTGAGTTGCACTGTGCTAACCACTGAGCCACTGTGCTGTACCTTGCTAACCACTGAGCCACTGTGCTAACCACTGAGTCACTGTGCTGTATTGTGCTAACCACTGAGTCATTGTGTTGCACTGTGCTAACCACTGAGCCACCCTGCTGCACCATGCTAACCATTGAGTCACTGTGCTGTACTGTGCTAACCACTAAGCCACTGTGCTGAACCGTGCTAACCTCTGATTCACTCTGCTGCATTGTGCTAACCACTGAGTCACTGCTGCACCATGCTAACCACTGAGTCACTGTACTGCACTGTACTAACCACTGAGCCACCCTGCTGCACCATGCTAATCACTGAGTCGCTGTGCTGTATTGTGCTAACCACGGAGTCACTGTGCTGCACTGTGCTTAACAACTGAGCCACCCTGCTGCACCAAGCTAACCACTGAGAGGCTGTGCTAAAAACCACTGAGTCATTTGCTGCAATTGCACTGTGATACCCACCTGAGCCACCCTGCTGCACTGTGGTAACCTCTTAGCCACTGTGCTGCACTGTGCTAACTACTGAGCCACTGTGCTGCACCATGCTAACCACTGAGTCACTGTGCTGCACTGTGCTAACCATTGAGCCATTGTGGTGCACTGTGCTATGCAGTGCGCCACCCTGCTGCACCATGCTAACCACTGAGTCACTGTGCTGCACTGTGCTAACCACTGAAGCCCCTGTGCAGCACAGTGCTAACCACTGAGTCATTGTGCTGCACTGTGCTAACCACT
This sequence comes from Phyllomedusa bahiana, assembly GCA_025379985.1. NCBI lineage: Eukaryota > Metazoa > Chordata > Amphibia > Anura > Hylidae > Phyllomedusa > Phyllomedusa bahiana. The sequence continues at coordinate 45,578 of JAODAL010006640.1, forward strand.
GAGTCACTATGCTGCATTGTGCTAACCACTGAGTCACTGTGATGCACTGTGCTAGCCACTGAGTCACTGTGCTGCATTGTGCTAACCATTGAGTCTCTGTGCTGCATTGTGCTAAGCACTGAGTCACTGTGCTGTACCTTGCTAACCACTGAGTCACTGTGCTGGACTGTGCTAACCACTGAGCCACTGTGCTGTATTGTGCTAACCACTGAGCCACCGTTCTGCACATACTAAGCCACTGAGCCTCTTGCCTGCACTGTTCTAACCACTGATACACTGTGCTTCACTGTCCTAACCACTGAGTCACTGTGCTGCACTGTGCTAACCCCTGAGTCACTGTGCTGCACTGTGATAACCACTGAGTCTCTGTGCTGCACTTTGTTACCTACTGAGTCTCTGTGCCGCCCGTGTTATCCAAACAGAGCTTAGAGCAACCAGAGCCCAGCTTTCCCTTTCCCAGAGCAGTATACGAAATAAAAGCTGCAATCTGATTGGTTGCTACGAGCGCTGATTGGTCGCTATTGGCAACAGTCTTACTGCTAGAAAGTTTTTATGAAGGACAAATATTACTGGAAACATTTTTATTTTTGTCAATATTTTTTTTATTTCTCAGCAGTCCTATGCAAATAAGACATAAATATAAAATCTTGTTCCTCTCCAGCTGTGATAATAAAGAGACCTGAATGACCGGTCAGACTGATCCCACTTAACTGCTGCTGTGCAGAGAAAAGCTGATCTACAAGGTGGTCTTGTTCTAGTAGTAGGTGATGTCAGAATGATTGTGCTATTGTTCTCTGGATGCACCTAGAACAAAATGGTCGAGACAGCAGGGCAATGACAAGAGCAGGAGAAGATAGAGGACCAGCAGAGCTAAGGCGGCACATTGGATGGATGGATAGATATGAGGTAGATATGAGATAGATAGATATGAGGTAGATAGATAGATAGATAGATATAGATAGATATGAGATATAGAGATAGATAGATATGAGATAGATAGGATATGCAGAAAGATCTGAGAAAGATAGATTATGAGATAGATAGATATGATATTGAATAGGAGATAGAATTATTATATGTAGATAATAATAGGAAGATAGAAAGGAATAGATAGATATGAGATAGATAGATATGAGATAGATAGATATGGGATAGATAGATAGATAGATATGAGATAGATAGATGTGAGATAGATAGATAGATAGGAGATAGATAGATAGATAGGAGATAGATAGATAGGAGATAGATAGATAGATATGAGATAGATAGATGTGAGATAGATAGATAGATAGGAGATAGATAGATAGATATGAGATAGATAGATATGAGATAGATAGATATGGGATAGATAGATATGAGATAGATAGATATGAGATAGATAGATATGGGATAGATAGATATGAGATATAGATAAGATATGAGATAGATAGATATGAGATAGAAGTATAAGGATAGATAGATATGAGATAGATATGATATAGATAGATGGATAGATAAATATGAGGATAGATAGATAGACTATGAGATAGATAGATAGATAGAAATGAGATAGATAGATAGATAGTTATGAAGAAAGGAATTAATAGATAGAATATGAATAGATAGCATGAGATAGATAGATAGAAATGGATAGATATGGAATAGATAGATAGAAGATTAGATTAGATAGATATGAATAGATAGATAGATAATGAGATAGATAGAAAGAGGATAGATATAGATAGTTAGATAGATATGGATAGATAGATAGATATAGGATAGAAGATAGAGATAATAGATATGAGATAATAGATAGGATAGGATATACGGAGATAGCATATATATGAATAGATAGATTAGGAGAATAGATATAATAGGATATATGATAAAGATAGGAATAGATAGGATATGAGATAGATAGATAAGAATAGATATGAGATAGGATAGAAAATGATGATAGATAGAGATGAGATAGATAGATAGATAGATATGAGTAGATAGATATAGAATAGATAGATAGATAGATAATGAGATAGATAGATAGATAGAAGATAGATAGATTATGAGAATAGATAGATAATAATAGATATGAGATAGATAATATGAATAGATAATATGAGAAAGATAGATAGCCAGATAGGAGATAGAAAGATAGAAATGCGATAATATGAGATAGATAGATAGATATGAGATAGATAGATATGAGATAGATAGATAGATAGATATGAGATAGAATTAGATAGATAGATATGAATTAGATAGATATGAGATAGATAATAGATATGAATAGATAGATAGATATGAGATAGATAGATATGAGATAGATAGAAAAGATATGAAGATAGATAGATATGAGATAGAAGATAGATTATTGATAGATAGATAATGAGATAGAATAGATAGAGATAGATATGAGATAGATAGATAGATATTGAGATTGATAGATATGAGATAGCTAGATAGATATGAGATAGATAGCTACATAGAAATGAGATAGAAGATAGATAGGAGATAGATAGATAGAATGGAGATAGATAATGAATAGATACGGAGAATGGAGATAGAAGATATGAGATAGAGAGAGATAGATAGATATGGGATAGATAGATATGGATAAGATAGATAGTAGATATGGGATAGGATAGATATGAATAGATAGATGTAGATAGATAAGATTGATATGGGATAGATAGATAGATATATATGGGATTAGATAGATTATGAGATCAGATAGATAGGAAGATAGATAGATAAGATAGAAGAATAGATAGATATGAGATAATTAGGAGATAGATAATATGAATAGATAGAGATAGATAGATAGATAGGAGATAGATAGATAGATAATGAGATCGATAGAATAGATAATAGGAGATAGATAGATATCGAGATAGATAGAATAGATATGAAGATAGATAGATAGGAGATAGATAGATATGAATAGATATGAGTAGATATATGAAGATAGATAGATATGAGATGATAGATATGAATAGATATGAATAGATAAATAGATATGAGATAGAATATGGATAGATAATATGAGATAGATAATATGAGATAGATAATATGAGATAGATAGATATGAGATAGATAGATAGATAGGAGAAGAGATAGAAAGATATGGGATAATAGATATGAGAATAGATAGGATATGGGATAGATAGATAGAGATAGATAGATATGAAAATTAGATATGGGATAAGATTATGATAGATAGATAGAAATGAGATAGATATGAGATACATAGGATATGAGATACGTTAGATATGAGATAGTATAATAGATATGAGATAGATAGATAGATATGAGGATAGATAGATATGAAGAGAGATAGATAGATATGAGATAGATAGATATGAGATAAGATAGATAGGGGATAGATAAAGATAGGGAATAGATGATAGATATGGGATAGATAATAGATAGAGATAGATAGATATGGATGAGATAGATAGAGATAGATATGAGATAGATAGATATGAGATAGATAGAGGAGAGAGATATGGGTTAGATAGATAGGAGATAGATATGAGATAAGAAAGACTAGAATAATGAGATAGATAGATATGAGATAGATAATAGAGAGGATATGGGATAGATAATAGGAGATAGATAAGAGATTAGATATAGAATAAGATAGATATAGATAGATATGAGATAATAATCGGATGGATAGATAGATAGACATGCAGGCACACATGGCTGGCAGTAAAACAGGGCAGTGCTGATGGCTCACACTAAGGTCAGCACGCGCTCACGCAGGCTGGCTCGACACACACTCATGCATTCACTCACACACGCATTCAATGCACAGCTTTCATGCAGGCAGGCTCTCTTGCACACAGTGCGAGGCAGGCACACACGCTTTCATGCACACCATGCAGACAGTTCACACAATGCAAGCAGTCATTCACACATTGCATGCAGTCACACACTCTGCAGTGTCACACACTCTCTCGATGCACTCACACACGCATCACGCACACACGCAGGCAAGTTCATTCACTCACCATCAGTCACACCTCATCATTCACGACACTCATGTCATTCACTCAGTTCTGGCACACACTCATGCAGGCACACACTCCATTCAGATAAGTCACTACACTCATATCATGCATTTCACACACGCATTCATTCACACACTCATTCATGCACTCACTCATTCCTCATCTCATGTCACTCACTCATGCAGGCCAGTGTCATTCACACACGCAGTCATTGCACCACTCATTCATTCACTCACTCATTCAATTCCAACTCATTCCCGTCACACACCTCATGTCATTCACTCACACACTCATTCATTCCACGCAAGTCCACTCACACACGCCAGTCCATTCACCACACTCATTCCCTCTCACACCTCTTTCCTGCAACACACTCATTCATTCACACACGCCCCCCCCCTCATTCACACACGCATTCATACACACACTCATTCATCACGCAAACACTCATGTCCCGTCACTCAATTCCTCTCCACTACACTCATTCCTCACACACTCATCATGCACACACTCATTCATTCACACACTCATTCATTCACACACTGCAGTGCATTCACACAGCTCATCATTCACACACTCATGCATTCACGTCAGTCATTCACTCAGTTCATTCTATTCACTCACTCCATCATTCACTCACTCATTCATTGCATGCACTCAGTCCGTCACGCATTCATTCACACACTCTTTTCAGTCACCACACGTCATTCATGCACACACTCATGCAGGCACACACTCAGTCATTCACACACTCATTCATTCACACACTCATGTCATCTCGATTCACACACTCACCATTCATTCCAGTTCATGTCAGTCACACACTCATTCCATTCACACAACTCTCAGTCATTCACACACGTCTTCATTTCACACACTCATTCATTCACACAATCATTCATTCACAACAGCTGCATTCATTCACACACTCAGGCATTCCATTCACACACTTCACTCATTCAGCACACTCTATTCATTCATTCATTCATTCACACACTCTGGCATTCACACACTCATGTCATTCACACACTCATTTCAGCACACACACTCATTGGCATTCACTCATCATGCACACACGCCAGCATGGCACACACTCATCAGGCAGTCACTCACTCATGCACACAACACACCATTCATTGAGTGTCACAACACTCACTCAGTCAGTGGCAACTCACCCCACGCATGCATTCATTCACACACTCTTCATGCACACACTCAACAGTCATGCATGCACACACCCACGCATTCATTCATTCACACATTCATTCGAGTCACACACCTCACCTCTTTTCAGTCACACAGCTTGCAGATTCATACCCCAATCTGAACAGACAGCTTCCATCCGTAGCCCATCGCAACATAACAGCGTCGTGAAGCACACCCCGGAGCCACCCCCTCATCCCCCCAAAATAGCTCCGATAGGAATGCTAAGACAGGAATACCAGCCCAGACCGCCCCAAGAGCCCCGCGGACCATACACCCCCCACTTCGGACTGTCGTCCCTGATCTCTGCCCGTTTCCCGGACGTCGTCTTCAATTTTCAGGACGTTCTCTGGATCTCCAGGAATCGTAAGGAGAGGATGCCGTGTGGCATGTCCACAGGAGGTCACCACATCCTGCACAAGACAACTCCATGCACGACGCACCTGAACCATGGACACCGTCCCTCCACCCCCAGCTCCCCTTTAGTTTCTGAGGATTTTTTCAAATACAGCTGGTCAGGCTGCAGACGCCGCCCCGTCCCTTCCCCATTGTATCACTGTATCAACTATGCGTTAATGTAATGGTTGATGTGTGCTGGATTGTTAGTGTAGCAGCTGAGCCTGTGTGCTTTATGCTATATATGTCAAATATGTTCATTTACTGTGTCCCGTGCTGCGTCACCCCGATATATTGTATACTTGTTTTTGACAACTGATTGGTAAATATTTTCAATAAAAAAAATAAAGTGTGTTTTGATAATAAACATTAATGACTAATTTAGAAAACGTGTCACAATGCCTGAGGTGTGATCCTTCAAGGATCCAGTAGAGGGCACCAGGGTTCTAGTGTGTTTAGATAATAGACATTAAAGGGGTCGTCTCACTACAAGGATTGTTTTTTATGTTAAAGATCTTTCAAAAACAAGTTACTTTGCAATATGTGTCCATTACCAGTGTCCCTACCAAATTCCTAATATCCCCCTTTGAAAGGCTGCATCAGCTCCACAGGTCTCTATAGTTACAGACCTGTTTGATCTCTCCTGATCGCTGCCAGCACGGGTTGCAATAGCTACAGACCTTTGATCTCTCCTGAAAGGTTTGCCAGCACGGGTTGCTATAGCTACAGACCTTTTTGAACTCTCCTAAATAGGCTGCCAGCACTCTTTGCTATAGCTACAGACCTGTTCTCTCTCTCCGGATAGGCTGCCAGCACTGGTTGCTATAGTTTCAGCCTGCTTTTGGGCATTTGCAGCCTAGTAGAAACCAGTAAAACACACCCCTAATTCAAAATGAAACAAAAAACAGGACAAATCAATGTAGGGAGACAACCCCTTTATGACTAATTTAGAAAATGTCACAATGTCTGAGGTGTGATCCTTCAAGGATCCAGTAGAGGGCACCAGGGTTCTTGTTTATTTCCCCTGGGCTTATTTGAATATTCAAATTTTATCAACATATATATAATATTAATTACATTTATATTTATTTATAATTCTCCACACTGCTTTATGGCGGCGCTCTCCCTAATGTGGACAGTTACTTCTTTAGAGCTCTCACTATTACATTGGTTCCATGTATTGAGTAGCAAACACCTAAAAACATTTAGGCAATGAGCTGCTTGAGCTATAACATGGAGTTCTAGTAGATGACTCCTTTCAGAGACACAAATTGTATATATAATCTTTTAGGTGAAAATCGCTACGGCAAGGGAAGTAAAAAACCTCTTTTTCCTTTCATGAATAAAACACTTGTTAAAAACCTTAATTGATCTCCTGGTCTGGAGAGGACGGAAATAAAATGATTTTGCAGGTTTTACGCACCTGGGTAATTGGGTTTTCAACAATAACAAAAAAAAAAGTGGGTTGGCTGTGATTTTGAGGAACGCTGCTTCCAATAGGGGGCGCTGGATTACTATATTTTGTTTTGAGCTGATTTGAATATGTAAATTTTAATAATGTTTACAACCACAATCTCCCCCCCCCCCCCTTGTCTGGGCGTTGCTCCCCTTAAATTAAAGTTGACCCCCAGGGGGGTTTTTAAAGGGCCCGGCCCGGCCCTGACCTCCCTTCCCTGAACGGGCAGAATCTGTGAGGACGTGTGTAATACGGGACAACATTCATCAGATGAGCCGCTTGCGGTTTTTAAGTATTCATTTGTCAAGGATTTTCGGGGTCGATGGATTTTCGGGAATGAAAGTTCCAATAGAGGGGCTGGAGATCTCGTCTTCATTAGATTATCCGAAATAAACATGTCCTCAAATTTCCGGGCTGGTGAGTCTCCGACACGCTATGGGGCTCCCCTAAGAAGACGATTCCCTTTACAGTCCAGTTAGGAGCCGATTAACCTTTAACCTACAGTACAAAAATGGCCAGACGGGAATTACGGACGCATAACTAAACAAGAAAACTGCATTTCCCCCCGCCACTATTTGATTTTTTACAAAACTTTTGCATAAAACCCTCCCCCCAAAAGTTAAAAGTCTCCAAAGACTTTTGGAGCGTTCGCCTCGGATCCTGATCTTCGTGCTCGTTAGGCTTGGGTCGGTAAAAAGGGCTGCTCCATGCGGGGGCCCCCGGCCGCGCCCCGGTGGTGGCAAACCCGACAGCGTCAGCACACCATTTCACCGACCCCCCTGGGGGGCCCGAGCCCTTTTCCCCAGGGGGTGGCAAAGGCCCCGGACAGGTCACAGCACCGTGCAAACCCACCCCGAGACCCCGATCTGTGCCCCCCCTGGTAGCACAGATACAGCCAGGGGTGGGTTTTCCAACCCCAGGGGGGGACTTCTCACCAGGGAGGTAAGCAGGGATTTATACCCCCTCCCTACAAAAAAACAAAAACATACAAAAAAAGTTTTAAAAATAAGTAAATTTTAAACCATTTTTTTAACCAAAAAAATTTTTTTAAAATATTAGGATTGGAGATTTTTAAAGCACCACCCACCAATTAACATGCATTTGCATGGGAAAAACCCTGAAAAAATTTTTCTTTTTCCCCCTGGTTTTAGGTTGTTCGGACCTACCTATTAACTTAAGGCGCTTTCGGGGTGCAAGGAAGCATTTTGGGTAATTTAAAGCACAAATATGCAAATAAGGTTGATCGCTATTGGCTAAAAGCCTAAATTATTCAAAAAGGCAATGCATTATGGGGGTTTTGGGGGTAAAAAAAGCTCCCATAATTTTTACCAAGTGGCGAAGTCACCCCGGGAGTGTACAAGGGCCCCAGTTCCTATGACTTTTGCGGTCATAAGAATTCTGTGGCCAAAGCACAGCCTGCTGACCCTGCTGGAAGCCCTGCACTGCTGTCACTTCCTGTGGTGGTAAAGCTTCCAGCTAGGATCGGTGCTGCTTGGTCTACTGATAGTGGAGGTTTCTCATCCACTATTGCCTGTAGTGGGAGATGATTACCAGTGTCTGTGGTGTTGATACTGCTGATTGCTGAGAATCTCCTTCACTGCTAATATAGTGGTAAAGAGTATTTCCAGTATCACTGATCTCTACAGCATTATCCCTGTATATCTAATATCATTATACATTTATAGGTGAGGACATCGTTCTGGTTAGGGATCCCAATTCCTTTACCTTCTACTACCTGTGTTTCTACACATTGTTACCGGAGTCAGTGTTACCTGTTTTGCTCAATGGTTTCTGTTCATTCTTGGAAAGAAACTTCTTCTATTGAATCATAAAATGTTAAGAAAGTAAAAGATAAAGAAAAAAGCTGAAGCTATAAACTCACTAAAAATGCTTTATACAATAATCCCACCTCTCGCCTCCTCTTCCCCAGTGATCCCTCCGGCAGCTCCTGCAGCAGAGGACTGTACAACCTGCACTCCCCTCATCACTGCTGCACAGGACTGACTGCAGGGAGCACTTACAGGGACACAGGTGGATGGAGCAGGGGGGCAGCGCTGGGACTGCAGGGAGCACTTACAGGGGCACAGGTGGATGGAGCAGGGGGGCAGCGCTGTGACTGCAGGTAGCTCTTACAGTGCCACTGGTGGAGGGAGCTGGGGGGCAGCGCTGTGACTGCAGGGAGCACTTACAGGGACACAGGTGGATGGAGCAGGGGGGCAGCGCTGTGACTGCAGGGAGCACTTACAGGGACACAGCGGATGGAGCCATGGGGGCAGTGCGGGGATGGCAGGGAGCACTTACAGGGACACAGGTGGATGGAGCAGGGGGGCAGCGCTGTGACTGCAGGGAGCACTTACAGGGACACAGGTGGATGGAGCAGGGGGGCAGCGCTGTGACTGCAGGGAGCACTTACAGGGACACAGGTGGATGGAGCAGGGGGGCAGCGCTGTGACTGCAGGGAGCACTTACAGGGACACAGGCGGATGGAGCAGGGGGGCAGCGCTGTGACTGCAGGGAGCACTTACAGGGACAAAGGTGGATGGAGCAGGGGGGCAGCGCTGTGACTGCAGGGAGCACTTACAGGGACACAGGTGGATGGAGCAGGGGGGTAGTGACCAGAAATACAGAAGAAGGGTCTGGACGGAAAGAGCTGCAGGAGCCGCAAGGAGGAGAGACGGACGGAGCGAGAGGTGGGAGCGCGTGATGGAAAGAAGAAAGACTGAGGAACGGGGACGACAGGAAACAAGAGAGCGCGGAAAAGAAGGGAAAACAGGAAAGGAAGAAAACATAAAAGAAGCGGAAAGTAAAATGGACGGTGAAGCTGGAAATAAGGAGGAAGCGGGGAAAGGAGAGAAAAGGAGAAGGAGAAAGAGGACGAAAGTCACAATGAACAACAGAGCAAAGAAACCAAAACCCTAGAGCAGGAACACTGGTGTAGGAAGCAGAGCTGGTTTTGTGCACAGTCCCCGTATAGTGAGGGATTGTTAGCGCCCCCTCTGGTCTTGAGTAGCAAGTCTATGTGTACAGTCCTGTATGTGAGAGATTGTTAGGCCCCCTCCTGCCCGGGTTTTGATGTGCAGGCTTATGTGTGCACAGTCCTGTATAGTGAGAGGATTGTTAGCGCCCCCCTCCTGTCCCTGTGATGTAGCAGAGCTCTATGTGTGCACAGTCCTGTATAGTGAGAGGATTGTTAGCGCCCCCTCCTGCCCTGGTCTGTGATGTAGCAGAGCTGGATGTGTGCACAGTCCTGTATAGTGAGAGGATTGTTAGCGCCCCCTCCTGCCCTGGTCTGTGATGTAGCAGAGCTGGATGTGTGCAGAGTCCTGTATAGTGAGAGGATTGTTAGCGCCCCCTCCCTGGTCTGTGATGTAGCAGAGCTGGATGTGTGCACAGTCCTGTATAGTGAGGGGTTGTTAGCGCCCCCTCCTGCCACGGTCTGTGATGTAGCAGAGCTGGATGTGTGCACAGTCCTGTATAGTGAGAGGATTGTTAGCGCCCCCTCCTGGTCTGTGATGTAGCAGAGCTGGATGTGTGCACAGTCCTGTATAGTGGAGGTATTGTCAGCGCCCCCTCCTGACCCTGGTCTGTGATGTAGCAGAGCTGGATGTGTGCACAGTCCTGTATAGTGAGAGGATTGTTAGCGCCCCTCCTGCTTTGGTCTGTGATGTAGCAGAGCTGGATGTGTGCACAGTCCTGTATAGTGAGAGGATTGTTAGCGCCCCCTCCTGTCCTGGTCTGTGATGTAGCAGAGCTGGATGTGTGCACAGTCCTGTATAGTGAGAGGATTGTTAGCGCCCCCTCCTGTCCTGTGATGTAGCAGAGCTCTATGTGTGCACAGTCCTGTATAGTGAGTGGATTGTTAGCGCCCCCTCCTGCCCTGGTCTGTGATGTAGCAGAGATCGATGTGTGCACAGTCTGTATAGTGAGTGGATTGTAAGCGCCCCCTGTCCTGTGATGTAGCAGAGCTGGATGTGTGCACAGTCCTGTATAGGGAGAGGATTGTTAGCGCCCCCTCCTGCCCTGGTCTGTGATGTAGCAGAGCTGGATGTGTGCACAGTCCTGTATAGTGAGAGGATTGTTAGCGCCCCTCCTTGCCCCGGTCTGTGATGTAGCAGAGCTGGATGTGTGCAACCAGTCCTGTATAGTTTAGAGGATTGTTAGCGCCCCCTCCTGCCCTGGTCTGTGATGTAGCAGAGCTGGATGTGTGCACAGTCCTGTATAGTTGGACATGGGGCGCCTTCTCTCAGTGTTTCACCTGTTTCATGTCAGGGATTACATGTCCTTGTGTTCCTCTCAGAGGTGAAGGAGCCTCCAGCTGGAGCCCAATCATGAAGCAATGAGCCCCCTGCACCCCAGGAAGCTGAGCCGGGAGGCGCTGTCTGCAGGATCTGCTGTCACCACATTATCCGTCCTCAATGATACAGAAACCCCGAGCGCCCAAAGGGGCCGGCGAACAGCAGCGCAGACCTCAGCTTCTGGAGCCGCCTCAGGGAGGGGGGTGCAGGGCTTATTGGGGGCACTTCTAATAACTCCTAAATACTGGGGTAACAAGTCCTCTCCTGTTGTGTGGTTACTGCACAACCTGTCCACAGGGGGGCGCCATCACCTGTCACTATTGTGCAATACTAATGTACTAAGAATGTCAGACAATCACACCTCTCCGGCCTCCAGCGAGGGGGCTGTGAGGGGTTCACTAGCAATCCACAAACTGTCACAGGAAAATGGAGCATTATTCACTTAAAATCATAGAACAAAAGCCAAACTTACTGTGATAGAAGCAGATCAGGAAGCCATTCCCCCCAGTGCATCATGGGAGAAGCTGCACAGGTGCAAAATCACCCACACACCTACTACCCAAGAGGGAGGTGATTGCTTAGTACATGGCTGCACACAGGCCCCAGTTCACACCAGATTCGCAGGAGAGACTGTCAGCAACACGACACAGGGGGACTGGCACTGCACAAATGCAAAATACTGATTAAAAAAAAACACTCTCACATCTACTATCCATGACAGGGTGATGGCCTAGTACATAGCTGTATATAATGTATATTGTGTATATATAGTATAGAAGGGGTTAATTAAGCACTTTTAATAGGTGCAGGGGTGCTTTAAGCAGGACAGAGTGAGGGGCGGGCTGCAGCCAATTAGTGTGAGGAGGAGGAGGGACTCCAGGTCCATATAAGAGGGAGCCTTCCAGAGACAACTCAAGTCTGTCCAAGCAAGTTAGTGTTAAGGCTCCTGTTACAGCATCTGGGTTCATTCCTTCCACTATCCAGCAGTGAGGTGGACGGGCTACAGGCACACCATCCGCCTGGTAGCTCACAGGAGAGAGGAAGAGTGTACAGTGAGGAGTAAGAGAAGCTGGAGAGAAGAGTGTGCTAGTGGATGAGTGAACCAAGTAGCCGCCAGCCCTGGGAGCATACCAAGTGACTGCCCAGGTCTTACTCTTTGATGTAGCAGAGCTGTCTATGTTCACAGCCCAGTCCCGTATAGTTGGACATTGGTCACAGTCCCTCAGGATTCCGGTGCGGTGTTTGACCCATTTTGGGACCATAATCTAATTTTCTTTGTTTTGCTCTCAGATGTGAATGAGCCTCCAGCTGGAGCTAAACGCCCAATCATGGAGCAATGAGCTCCCTGCACCCCAGGAGCTGAGCCACGAGGAGCTGTCTGCAGGATCTGGTGGAGCTGCTGGAATCACATTATCTGTCTGAAGGGTGAACGCGGCAGAAACCTGGAGCAACGCTTTTCCCAAGTGAAACCATCTGACGTGGAATACAACGTCTGAGGAGACTTCTGCAGCGGCCTCTATTTTGCAGCAGCGGCCTCTATTTTGCAGCAGCGGCCTCTATTTTGCAGCAGCGGCCTCTATTTTGCAGCAGCGGCCTCTATTTTGCAGCAGCGGCCTCTATTTTGCAGCAGCGGTCCTTCCTGCTGATTTGGACACCGTTTGGCTCCAAGAGACCAAGATGAATGCAAATCTGCTGTGGTTTTCTTCCTGCATTCACCATGTTGGATAAATAAGCTACTCTATTAACACGCTGGACAGTCATGGACACGGCAACAACAATTCTGTTTAATTTTTTGTTTCATTTTCCTATGGGAAACGAGATGTTGCCAAAATTTGTAATTTTCTTATATGTACTTGTTAAAACTTTCTAATGTGCTGTTTTTTTTTTTATTTGTTAATTTGTTCCTCCTTGTGTCCTTGACTACTAGGGAGCACCATCGCTTGTACTTTATTTTGCAAAACTAATGTGTTGCAGAATAACATACAATCATGGCTCTCCTGCCTGGGGCATGATGTAAAATGAATTTGGTGAATGGGAAACCATGGCTCCTGTATGCTGTAGTGTCTGGGAGGTATACGGCTGTGCCTCCTGTATGCTGTAGTGTCTGGGAGGTATACGGCTGTGGCGCCTGTATGCTGTAGTGTCGGTGATGTATACGGCTGCGGCTCCTGTATGCTGTAGTGTCCGGGAGGTATACGGCTGTGGCTCCTGTATGCTGTAGTGTCTGGGAGGTATACGGCTGCGGCTCCTGTATGCTGTAGTGTCTGGGAGGTATACGGCTGCGGCGCCTGTTAGGCTGTAGTGTCTGTGATGTATACGGCTGCGGGCTCCTGTACTCGCTTAGTGTCCGGAGGTATAATCCTGCTGTGCTCCTGTATGCTGTAGTGTCGGGTGATGTAATACAGGCTGTGGCGCCTTATGCTGTAGTGATCACGGTGAGGTATACGGCGGCGGCTACCCTGTATGCTGTAGCGTCCGGAGGTATACGGCTGCGCTCCATTATGCTGGTAGGGTCCCGGATGTATAGTCTGTTCCTCCTGTATGCTGTAGTGTCGGTGAGGTATACGGCTGCGGCTCCTGTATGCTGTAGCGTCCGGGGAGGTATACGGCTGCGGCTCCTGTATGCTGTAGTGTCCGGGAGGTATACGGCTGTGCTCCTGTTATGCTGGTAGTGTCCGGAGGTATACGGCTGCGGCGCCTGTATGCTGTAGTGTCCGGGGAGGTATACGGCTGTGGCTCCTGTATGCTGTAGTGTCTCGGGAGGGTATTACCGGCTGCGGCTCCTTATGCTGTAGTGTCGGGAGGTATAACGGCTGTGCTCCTGTATGCTGTCAGTGTCTGGGAGGTATACGGGCTGCGCGCCTTTATGCTGTAGTGTCCCGGTAGGTATAACGGCTGCGGCTCCTGTATGCTGTATTGTCAGTGATGTATACGCTGCGCTCCTGTATGCTTATAGTGTCGGAGGGTATACGGCTCGGGCGTCTGTAAGCTGTAGTGTCCGGGAGGTATACGGCTGCGGCTCCTGTATGCTGTAGTGTCGGTGATGTATACGGCTGAAGCGCCTGTATGCTGGAGTGTCCGGGAGGTATACGGCTGTGGCGCCTGTATGCTGTACGTGTCCGCACGGGGAGTATACGGCTGTGGGGCGCTGTATGTGTAGTGTCCGGGAGTAGACCGGCTTAGTGGTGCCATGGAGATTGCTGTAGTGTCCGGAGAGGAAACGGCTGGTGGCCCTGTGATGCTGTAGTGTCCGGGGGTATACGGCTGTGCCGTCCTGGTATGCGGTATAAGTGGTCCGGGGAGTATTCGCTGCGGCGCCTGTATGCAGTATGTCCGGGGAGGTATACGGCTGTGGCGCCTGTATGCTGTAGTGTCTGGGAGGTATACGGCTGCGGCTCCTGTATGCTGTAGTGTCGGTGATGTATACGGCTGCGGCTCCTGTATGCTGTAGTGTCTGGGAGGTATACGGCTGCGGCTCCTGGATGCTGGAGTGTCCGGGAGGTATACGGCTGTGGCTCCTGTATGCTGTAGTGTCCGGAGGTATAGACGCTGCGCGCCTGTATGCTGTAGTGTCCGGAGAGGAATAGCGGCTGTGCCCCTCTAATGCTGTAGTGTCCGGAGGTATATACGGCAGGCGGCTCCCTGTATGCTGTAGTGTCTGGGAGGTATAACGGCTGTGGCCTCCTGTAGCTGTAGTGTCCGAGTAGATCGGCTGTGGCTCCTGTATGCTGTAGTGTCGGTGATGTATACGGCTGCGGCTCCTGTATGCTGTAGTGTCCGGGAGGTATACTGCTGCGGCTCCTGTATGCTGTAGTGTCTGGGAGGTATACGGCTGTGGCTCCTGTATGCTGTAGTGTCTGGGAGGTATAGAAGAAAATACGGCTGTGGTCTCCTGTATGCCTGAAGTGTCTGGGAGTATAGCGGCTGTGGCTCCTGTATGCTGTAGTGTCTGGAGAGGTATACTGGCTGTGGCGTCCTGTATGCTTGTAGTGTCGCGGAGGTATACGGCTGCGCTGCCTGTATGCTGTAGTGTCCGGTGAGGTATAGAGCGCTGTTGGCTCCTGTATGCTTGTAGTGTCGGTGATTATATTATCGGCTCTGCGCTCCTGGATGCTGTAGTGTCCGGGAGGTAGTACGGCGTGGCTCCTGTAAGCTTAGTGTCCGGGGAGGTATAAACGCTGTGGGTGGCGCCTGTATGCTGTAGTGTCTGGAGGTATAAACGGCTGTGGCGCCCTGTATGCTGTAGTGTCCCGGAGGTATACGTCTGCGGCGCCTTGTAGCTGTAGTGTCCGTGAGGTATAACGGCTGGGCTCCTGTAATGCTGTAGTGTCCGGAGGTAAACGCAGTGCCTCCTCTATGCTGTAGAGTCCGTGGGGGCTTGGAGGGTATAACCGCGTGGCGCACTGTATGCTGTAGTGTCGGGGGTGTATACGGCTGTGGCTCCTGTATGCTGTAGTGTCCGGGAGGTATACGGCTGTGCCTCCTCTATGCTGTAGTGTCCGGGAGGTATACGGCTGTGGCGCTGTAATGCCTGGTAGTTTCCGGAGGTATAACGGCTTGTGGCGCTGTAAGGCTGTAGTGGCGGTGATGTATACGGCTGTGGCCACAGTCAGATCGACTCTATCTGTATGCTGTATTGTCGGTGATGTATACGGCTGAGGCGCTTATGCCGTGTAGTGTCTGGAGGTATTACGCTGTGGCACCTGTATGCTGGAGTGTCTGGAGGTAAACCGGCTGGCGGCTTCCTGTATGCTGTAGTGTGCCGGCGAGGTATACCGGCTGTGGCGCCTGTATGCTGTAGTGGTCGTGATGTATACGCTGTGGCCCTGTATGCTGTAAGCGTCCGGTAGGTATACGGCTGTGCTCCTGTATGCTGTAGTGTCCGGGGTGGTTTACGGCGTGGGCGCCGTATGCTGTAGTGTCTGGAGTATACGGGCCTGCGGCGCCTGTATGCTGTAGTGTCCGGGAGGTATACGGCTGCTGCTCCTGTATGCTGTAGTGTCGGTGATGTATACGGCTGTGGCGCCTATTATGCTGGTAAGCGTTCCGGAGGTATAACGGCTGTGGCGCCTGAATGCTTAGTGGTCCGGAGGTATACGGCTGCGCGCCTGTATGCTGTAGTGTCGGTGATGTAACGGCGCGGCTCTCCTGTATGCTGTAGTTGTCCGGGGAAGGTATACGTCTGCGTCTCCTTGTGATGCTGTAGTGTCGGTGAGGTATACGGCTGTGGCGCCTGTATGCTGTAGTGTCCGGGAGGTATACGGCTGTGGCGCCTGTATGCTGTAGTGTCCGGGGAGGTATACGGCTGTGGCGCCTGTATGCTGTAGTGTCGGTGATGTATACGGCTGTGGCGCCTGTATGCTGTAGTGTCCGGGAGGTATACGGCTGTGGCTCCTGTATGCTGTAGTGTCCGGGAGGTATACGGCTGTGGCGCCTGTATGCTGTAGTGTCGGTGATGTATACGGCTGTGGCGCCTGTATGCTGTAGTGTCCGGGATGTATACGGCTGTGGCGCCTGTATGCTGTAGTGTCGTGATTATACGCTGTGCCGTCCTGTATGCTGTAGGTGTCCGGAGGTATACGGCTGTGGCGCCTGTATGCTGTAGTGTCCGGGGAGGTATACGGCTGCTGCGCCTGTAATGCTAGTAGTTGTACGCGAGAGTATACGCTGAGGCTCCTGTATGCTGTAGTGTCCGGGATGTATACGGCTGTGGCGCCTGTATGCTGTAGTGTCCGGGAGGTATACGGCTGCGGCGCCTGTATGCTGTAGTGTCCGGGAGGTATACTCTCGTGGGCTCCTGGTATGCTGTATGTGTCTGGGAGGGTATACGGCTGTGCCTCCTGTATGCTGTTAGCGTCCGGAGGTATAGTCGCTGCGGCGCCTGTAATGCTGTAGCTGTCGGTGATGTAACGGCTGCGGCCCTGTATGCTGTAGCGTCCGGGAGGTATACGGCGCGGCGCCTGTATGCTGTAGCGTCCGGGAGGTATACGGGCTGTGGCCCCGTGTATGCTGTAGCGTCCGGGAGTATACGGCTTCGGCGGCCTGGTATGCTGTAGCGTCGGGAGGTATAGCGGCTGTGGCGCCTGTATGCTGGTATGTCCGGAGGTATACGGACTGGTGCCTCCTGTATGCTGTAGTGTCGTGATGTATACGGCTGTGCGCCTGTATGCTGTAAGGTCCCGGGGAGGTATGAGCGCTGTGGCGCCGTGTATGCTGTAGTGTCCGGGGAGGTATAGCGCTGGGCGACCTGTATGTTGTAGTGTTGTGTCGGGGGTGTAATAAAACGGCCTGCGGCGCCTGTATGCTGTAGCGTCCGGGAGGTATACGGCTGTGGCGCCTGTATGCTGTAGTGTCCGGGGAGGTATACGGCTGGTGCCTCCGGTAATGCTGGTAGTGTCGGCTCCCTCTGTATAAACGCTGTGGCCCTGGAGCTGTAGTGTCCGGGAGGTTATAACGCCGTGTGGCGCCTGTATGCTGTAGTGTCCGGGAGGTATACGGCTGCGGCGCCTGTATGTTGTAGTGTCGGGGGTGTATACGGCTGCGGCTCCTGTATGCTGTAGTGGCCAGGAGGTATACGGCTGTGCCTCCTGTATGCTGTAGTGTCGGGGAGGTATACGGCTGAGGCGCCTGTATGCTGTAGTGTCCGGGAGGTATACGGCTGTGGCGCCTGTATGCTGTAGTGTCCGGGAGGTATACGGCTGTGGCGCCTGTATGCTGTAGTGTCCGGGAGGTATACGGCTGCGGCGCCTGTATGCTGTAGTGTCCGGGAGGTATACGGCTGCGGCGCCTGTATGCTGTAGTGTCTGGGAGGTATACGGCTGCGGCGCCTGTATGCTGTAGTGTCGGTGATGTATACGGCTCCTGTATGTTGTTGTGTCGGGGGTGTATACGGCTGTGGCGCCTGTATGCTGTAGTGTCGGGGTGTATACGGCTCCTGTATGTTGTAGTGTCGGGGGTGTATACGGCTGTGGCGCCTGTATGCTGGAGTGTCTGGGAGGTATTACGGGCTGCGGCTCCTGTATGCTGTAAGTGTCGGTGTTGTAACGGCTGCGGCTCCTGTTATGCTGTAGTGTCTGGGAGGTAGATACAATACGGCTGTGCTCTGTATGCTGTAGTGTCTGGGAGGTATACGGCTGCGGCGCCTGTATGCTGTAGCGTCGGTGATGTATACGGCTGTGGCGCCTGTATGCTGTAGCGTCCGGGAGGTATACGGCTGTGGCTCCTGTATGCTGTAGCGTCCGGGAGGTATACGGCTGCGGCGCCTGTATGCTGTAGTGTCGGGGAGGTATACGGCTGTGGCTCCTGTATGCTGTAGCGTCCGGGAGGTATACGGCTGCGGCTCCTGTATGCTGTAGTGTCCGGGAGGTATACGGCTGCGGCGCCTGTATGCTGTAGTGTCCGGGAGGTATAAGGCTGCGGCGCCTGTATGCTGTAGCGTCCGGGAGGTATACGGCTGTGGCTCCTGTATGCTGTAGTGTCCGGGGTATAACGGCTGTGCGCCTGTATGCTGTAGTGCTCGCGGGCTGTATAACAACGGCTAGCGGCGCCTGTATGCTGTACGTGTCCTGGGAAGTATAACGACTGCTGGGCGCCTGTAATGCTGTAGAGTCCGGAGGTATAGCGGCTGTGGCTCCTGTATGCTGTAGTTTCCGTGAGTATAGACGGCAGCGGCGCCTGTATAGCTGTAGTGTCTGGGAGGTATACTTGCGGCGCGGCGCTGTTAGCTGTAGTGTCCGGGGAGGTATACGGCTGCGGCGCCTGTATGCTGTAGTGTCCGGGAGGTATACGGCTGCGGCTCCTGTATGCTGTAGTGTCCGGGAGGTATACGGCTGTGCCTCCTGTATGCTGTAGTGTCCGGGAGGTGATAGAACTGCTGCGGCGCCTGTATGCTGAAGTGTCTGGAGGTATAGACAGGGCTGTGGCTCCTGTATGCTGTAGGCGTCGGTGATGTATTACGGCTGCGGCTCCTTATGCCTGTAGTGTCCCGGAGGTATAAACGGCTAGCGGCTCCTGCTATGCCTGTAGCAGTCGGGAGGTATATGCGCCTGCGGTGCCGTGTATGCAGTAGCGTCCAGGAGGTAACGGGCTGCGGCGCCTCTATGCTGTAGTGTCGGTGATGTATACGGCTGCGGCTCCTGTATGCTGTAGTGTCGGTGATGTATACGGCTGCGGCTCCTGTATGCTGTAGCGTCCGGGAGGAATACTGCTGCGGCTCTGTATGCTGAAGAGCCGGGAGGTGATACGTGCTGCGGCTACCTGTATGCTGTAGCGTCCGGGAGGTATACGTGCTGCGGCTCCTTATGCTGTAGCAGCCGTGAGGTATACGGCTCGGCCTCCTGTATGCTGTAGCGTCCCGTGGAGGTATAACGGCTGCGGCTCTTGTATGCTGTCGTCCAGGAGTATACAGGCTGCGGCGTCTGTATGCTGTAGTGTCCGGAGGTTATCGCTGCGGCTCCAGTATGCTGTAGTGTCCGAGAGGTATGACGGGCTCGGCTCCTGTATGTCTGTAGTGTCGGTGATGTATACGGGCTGTGGCGTCGCCCTGTATGCTGTATCGGTCCTGGGTATACGTGCACGGCTCCTGTATGCTGTAGTGTCGGTGATGTATACGGCTGTGGCGCCTGTATACGGCTGTGGCTCCTGTAATCTGTAGTGTCCGGGAGGTATACGGCTGTGGCTCCTGTATACGGCTGTGGCTCCTGTATGCTGTAGTGTCCGGGAGGTATACGGCTGCGGCTCCTGTATGCTGTAGTGTCCGGGAGGTATACGGCTGTGGCTCCTGTATGCTGTAGTGTCCGGGAGGTATACGGCTGCGGCTCCTGTATGCTGTAGTGTCCGGGAGGTATACGGCTGTGGCGCCTGTATGCTGTAGTGTCCGGGAGGTATACGGCTGCGGCTCCTGTATGCTGTAGTGTCCGGGAGGTATACGGCTGCGGCTCCTGTATGCTGTAGTGTCGGTGATGTATACGGCTGCGGCTCCTGTATGCTGTAGTGTCGGTGGTGTATACGGCTGCGGCTCCTGTATGTTGTAGTGTCGGTGGTGTATACGGCTGTGGCGCCTGTCTGCTGTAGTGTAGGGGGTGTTTACGGCTGCGGCTCCTGTATGCTGTAGTGTCGGGGTGGTATACGGCTGCGGCTCCTGTATGCTGTAGTGTCGGGGGTGTATACGGCTGTGGCGCCTGTATGCTGTAGTGTCTGGGAGGTATACGGCTGAGGCTCCTGTATGCTGTAGTGTCGGTGATGTATACTGCTGTGGCTCTGTAATGCTGTAGGTGGTCGTGTGATTAGTAACTGCTGCGGCGTCCTGTTATGCGTGTAGTTCTCGGAGGTATACGGCTGTGGCGCCTGTATGCTGTAGTGTCGGGGAGGTATACGGCTGTGGCGCCTGTATGCTGTAGTGTCGGGGAGGTATAAGGCTGTGCCTCCTGTATGCTGTAGTGTCTGGGAGGTATACGGCTGTGGCTCCTGTATGCTGTAGTGTCCGGGAGGTATACGGCTGCGGCGCCTGTATGCTGTAGTGACCGGGAGGTATACGGCGGAGGCGCCTGTATGCTGTAGTGGCCGGGGAGGTATACGGCTGTGCTCGTCCTGTATGCTGTGTGTCTGGGGGAGGTATGAATTGTCTGTGGCTCCTGTAGTGCTGAACGTGTCGGTGATGTATAAAGCCGGCTGTGCTCCTGCTGCTGTATTGTCCGGGAGGTATACGGCTGCGGCGCCTGTATGTTGTAGTGTCGGGGGTGTATACGGCTGTGGCGGCCTGTATAGCTGTAGTGGTCGTGATTGTATACGCTGCGCTTCCTTATGCTGTAGCGTCCGGGGCGGTATACGGCTGTGCCTCCTGTATGCTGTAGTGTCCGGGGAGTGTATACGGCAGTGCCTCCTTATGCTGGTAGTGTCGGGGTGTAGTACACGGCTTCGGCTCCTGTATGCTGTAGTTTCCGGTAGGTATACGGCTGTGCATCCTGTATCTGTAGTGGCCGGGAGTATACGGGCTGTGCCTCGCTGTAATGCTGTTGTGTCCAGGGAGGTATACGGCTGTGGCTCCTGTATGCTGTAGTGTCCGGGAGGTATACGGCTGTGGCTCCTGTATGCTGTAGTGTCGGTGATGTATACGGCTCCTGTATGCTGTAGTGTCGGTGATGTATACGGCTGCGGTGCCTGTATGCTGTAGTGTCGGGGTGTATACGGAGCCTGTATGCTGTAGTGTCCAGGACAGTCCTGGATCTACTGATTTTTGGGGCAGGGAAATGAGCCTCACTGTGTAACAATAGACTCTGCGCTCCCATTAGTTGCTATGGGCTAAACCGCTTTACTGAGGAAACCTGCCCATAGCAAGCACCCAGGGCTCAGCTTGCATGTCCTCTACTGCTGCGGAGAGATGAAAGCTGAGCGCTGACTGAGTGGCTGCTCTACTACTGGACTTGTTTCTTGTATAAATGAGACCCAATATTCCCGGGAAACTTATTTATTTTTAAAATTTGTCCGTATTTCTTTTTTTCATCAGTTCTATAAAATTAAAATGTAACCAGGCCCGACGCCGCCGCCGTTCTTCTCTGGATACGATAACAAAGAGCTAAAATTCCAAATTTGTTGTATAAAAGACCCGCGCCGTAAATACTACACTGTGATCTATGGCTGCAAAGCAAATGTTAGTAAAATGAATAGGAGGTTCCTCGTAACATCTTAGTATGTGCCCCTCCATGGGGACCTAACAAGCACTGGGCAGGGATTCCCACCACAACAGCATCTGTAGGGGATCGACCCAGCCGGCCAACAATACTCTCACGGCCGGGCACAGCCCCCTTCATTCTGGTTCACAACACCCCAGTGGCAAAGCATCACTGCAACAATAGCACCCAAAAAAAAAAAAAAAAGATTGCAAATCCTCACCTCTCCATCCGCTGCCAGCAAAGGACTGAGAGAAAGTAGGTAGTGACCCTTCAGGTATGGACACACGGTGTATTTACGGGGCGAGCGCTGGTGCACAATTGCGCAGAAGTATGCTCTGCAAATACATTATTCATTACCATCTACAACACTCATTGAGTGCTGTGTAAAATCATATTTCCCTCTGTGTAATGTAGCTTGTAAGAAGGAGTGACCCGTCGCTTCTTTTGAGCACTTCTGCACCGAGAAATAGAAAAGTGTAGAGGGCAGAGAGCTGCCCAGCGCTGACACTATGTGCGGGTCGTTCGTAATTTCCAACGGTGCTAATGAAAGGCGTATTGCAGCGCGCCTCTGTGCACACCGCGCTCCACCGTGTGGATGTAGCCTTAGCGCATGTTCACACACTGTGTTCTCTGGCACCACGCGCTAATCAGCGCATAATTCCAAAGCACAAGAGGAGGGGGGCGACCAGGCGCCGGCCCCACAGACATGCATTGTCAGCAGCGTGTATTCGCCACAGACATTTCAATTCTCCTCCCCCTGCGCCTACAATACGTTCGTATTTTACACGCGGGGAGATGACGCATAATCCATAGCTCTGTATAAGAGCTACGGGTTACCGTAAGTGCAGCGCGCAATATGCGGCTAAATAAGCCGTGTGGACGTACCCTTATACAAGGGCCAGATGGGAAGAGCGCTGGGACCAAGGCAAAACTAAAAAGAAAAGGGAACAGACCTGTATGAATCTAAATTGTAGCAAGACCGGACCTCCTACATCCACACAGCAGAGGACAGAATACTTGTTGGATTCTAATCCAAATCCAACCAGTGTTTTACACTTGTTTCTGATTTCCTCCCATTCAATTGAACAATTTTCTGCGCCACTTCCAAGTGAAATATGACCGGTTATAGAACATGTTCCAAATTTTTTGAATGGATTTAAAATTGGACCTCAGAAAATTCTATTGAGGTCCATTGGGATGATCTACAGTCAGATTTTTGTAGATTCTAAATACTGAATCCGCTTAAAAATCTGACAGGGTGCTTCCACACGGAGCATTTTTTTTTTGTTCCGAAATATACCGCATTGATTGCTGTGCACTTCTGCACAAACAATGCGGCAAAAAAAGCTCTGTGTGGAAGCACTTTAAATCACTGTTCTGTAGACGTAGCCTAACAACTCATTTTCTGTTCTCACCTAAAAACGAATATAAGGTTTTTTCACACGGTGCGTTTTTTACAGCAATTAATGCTGTACATTACTGCACAAAACATGCATCCGAAAAACACACCAAAACCACACAGTGATATTTTGAGTAAAGTGTACCTGCCACTTCATTGGGACCTGTTATGGGGGGTCCCAGCGTTTGCACAGCGAGACGCACAGCAGACAATTATAACAATATAACGCTCCTGTCCCGATAGCTGCAAGAGGATTGGAAAAAGGCAATAAGCAAATAACTCCTGCATTATGTGGACAAAGCTTAACTCTGGCCAAACACCAATATTATTCAGAGGCAGCAGGACACCCCTATGTCTCAGAAGGACAGGGGTAAAGAGAAGAAAATGTTAAAAGGATGTTCCCCTCTCATAAGGCATATTTGTAGAAGGGGTGGGAACTGCACCTGCAAAAGTGTCTGCTCATATCGGAGAGTAGGTTGCGCTTCTGTACTGCTGCCCAAGCCCCATAGAACAGAATAGAAAGTACAACTTACTCTTCGTTCTAAAAGGAGACTTGCGGGGGCCTGTTCTTGCGTTAGGTGTGAGTACCAGAGGTGGGACATAACTTCACAGCCAGTATTGTGTGATTCTGTCCTGGGTTGGTTCCACACTGGTTTGACCAATCTTTTATTAAAAAAAACCCCCCCCCAAAAAAAACCAATGGGACTGTGATTTAACAAAACTTGGATCTTTTTGTCCTTAACTTGGGATAAGGTAATTTTTTTAGGGATTTTTTTGATTGAACTCACCTCTCCATGGTGCTACCACAGACACTGTACCATCAATTCTCCTCCGTCTTCACAGTCAGCCTGACGTGGGTGCAGAAGCGATGTTGGAGCAATGGCAGCTACAGACCTGGAAGTGCCATGGAGAAGTCAATTAACCCAAAAAAGGCCTGAACGGAAAAGCGTTAGGCTATGTTCACACGGCTTATTCTGGGACGTATTTCAGCCCGTAATTCGCGAATTACGGGATGAAATCCGTCCCAGTCATTACGGTAATCCACAGTTCTCATAGAGGGCTATGGATTATGTCTCCTCTCCCGGTCGCACAATACGGCGAGCGGGGAGAGAAGTGACATGTCGATTATTCACGGCGAATACGCGCTGTGAATCATGAATGTCTATGGGGCCGACGGGCTGCCGGCCGCCTCGCCCCCGGCGTAATTGCAGGCGAAATACGTCCCGCAATTGTCGTGTGAACATAGCCTTACAGTAAGAGACAATTTTTGAAGGTTTATTCTAAAATTAAATTCAGACCAACTTAAATGAAACCGCTCAGATTCGGGCTGCCATTCACTTTGACACATCTCTCCCTCTCTCTCAGCTGAACAGTGGCCGTTCCAATAAAGTATATAATTAAAGAAAAAAAGGGGGTTAGAGCCCACAGACCAAACGGCTTTATCAGGGACTATTGCTGCCAAGGAAAAGACTGGGGTAAAATACATCTTAAAAGTGCACAGGAGTAAAATGCACAAAATCTATCAAGGCTTAATACATACGGCGCCTCTTTTGTGTCCGTGCACCCGACAGAAAAATCTAGGTCACTAAAGACCTGGGGTAGATTTCTGACATAACGTATATAATAACCATCTGCAGCCAGAAATAATAGAAAATGTTTAGGGTTTGGAAAAATCCACACCCCCCCCCCAAACCTTGTTGCTAATCTCGTTAAAAAAAAAAAAAAAAAAAAAGTTATAAAAATGTGCAACTTTTTTCTGCCAGAATATTTTCGTAAATCATTTTATAGATTCCCCCTTTGTCTTCATGTCTAGTGCTAACCATGTGTTGCTTCAACCAAAAATTCTGAAATTTTTTTGCAGCGAACATAATTATGATCTATAAAGAATGAGAAAAATCTGGATTTTGATCCAATACGGATCCAAAAACGCCATGTGAACATACCCTAAGAAGCCAGTAATCAGGGCAGACTGTGTGCTGCCCTGACTGCTGCTTGTGTGAAACTGACACAGATTATAATGTAATAGTATTCCATCGGTTCATGGGATTTAAAAAAAAAAAAAAGTAAAAAAGTAAAAAAGATAAAAAGTGTAGAAAAAAAAAAAAAAAATAATAAAAAATTGTGCATACAATACGCATAAAAAACTACACATACTAGGTATCTACATAACCTTAATAATCTGTAAAATTCATCTAACAATTTATTAAGTTTAAAATGTGAATGGTGTAAAAAAAAAAAAACCTTCTCCTGAATAAAATGCGTCACTGGAAAAAATAAAAAAGTTACAACTGTTGAAACACGAGGAGGCAAAAACTAAAAAAAAAAAGTGCTGGTCATTAAATATTTTTTAGGCGTTCGGCTTAAAGGGGTTTGGCCACGACGTAAAATAGAGGTGGGAAGCTAGCAAATGAAATAACCATTTCCACCATTCATTATTATTAAAAATTCTGCACCGTTTTTGATTTAGCTGCTCCTTTAGTGACCCTATTGTTTTACAGCTCGTCTCCAGGGGATACGACCAGGGCTGAGAGCGCCTCAGTCCTGGCCGCACATGCTCAGACATCACCTCTCCTCTCAGGCAGCTACTGAGTGTTCAAACCCCAGGTGCTGTCACTCTTCTCCCGTCCTCTGCGCTCCCTGGTAATTAGTCAAACAGTGCAAATAATAAAAAAGAAACCTCAATCAGGTCTGTGCATTGATAAAGAAAAAAACCCCACAGGTTTGGTTCCTGCAGGGATTTGAACCTAGGACCCTTGTGCTGTGAGGGAAAAACTTTACCTCTCAGTTACTCACAATGCGTTGCATAAACAGATCTTTCTTTGACTACAGAGAGGACAGGCCTGGTGATGTCATCCTGCTGGGTCACATGATATGCAATCAAACAAATCACACACGCCCCCTTCTGAGCGCATAGAGCTGAATGCAGGAGGTATGAAATTAGATCGTGAAAAACCCCTTTAAGGCTATGTTCACATGGTGTATTGTGGCGCATACTTCCGCTGATCAGCACATACTCCCGCGCCGCAGGGGGCCGGCAGCCCGCCGGCCCCCTTGACATTCATTACTCGTGGCACGTATTCGCCGCAAATAATTGACATGTCACTTATCTCCCAGCACGTACAATACGATCGTATTCAACGCCCGTGGAGAGGAGGCGGAATCCATAATTCTCTATGAGAACTATGGATTAACGTAATTCTGTTGCACATCTTGCTCGTATTAGAGCGCAAATACGACACAAAATGCGCGCCGAAATTCCCCCGTGTGAACATATCCTAAGGGGTTTAAGGGTTGCTCCCACCATAGACTTTTATGGCATATCAATACAATATACCGTTGAAGTCTGATAGGTGCAAGTTCAAGAGGTGGGACCCCATCTATCAAACTTTAATGGAACTGGGCCCTGGAAGTGTTTTCCCAGAATGGAGAGAGGGCCACACTCTACTTGGAACTCCAATAGAACAGAATGGAGAGCTGGTCATTCCTGAGGTAGGTGTTAGTCCAGAGGTTAGACTCGCACCAATCAGACTCTCCTGGTATAGTCTATCCATATACCATAAAAGTCAATGGTGGAAACACACCTTATATCCATCAGACAATGACAGCAGGAGTCCCCGGTTCTCCCCGCTCCATACATGCAGAAATCCCTGCGCCTACAAATGGGACACAAGCATTTCTCTTATATCATTTTATACTGTGGTATTTGGGGTGTGGACCCAAGATAACATCCAGGTATTAGAAATGTTTCCCAACAGCTTGGAATGTGTAAAGTAAACACTGTGCTGTAACGTCTCTTGTGTAAAACTGATACAAGGTCGATATGCAAACAAAAAAAGGTGACTAATGTGCCCTGAATAAGACGTACACATAACCGATCATATCACTACTCAGAGAAGGAAGTAAAAGGGGCAGAGCTCTGACAACCTCTTAGTCTGTTTTTAAGGACTAAAGGAACTGTTTGCCACCCTTAAAGGGGTTTTCTCGCTACAAAGTTCATATCTCTAATGATGGGGACAGAAAAATAAGCACTTTTGCAATTGGTTTGCATTACCTAAATCATTTAGTATAGTAGCTATGAGCTAATCTTCGAGTATCTAGAGCTATTCTGCAGCAAGTGGCCGGGCCACGCCCCTTTTGCTATGATGGACTGCCTGATCATTCAGCCCTGATAGGACATGCCCCCTGAGCTGTGATTGGCTGCTTGCACTCTCTTTCCTATGAGCTGTTTAAAATGAAAGTTTAAATGGCTGCCGTCTGTGTTCTTATTGTCTGTCACTGCATCCTGAGCTGTGTAATAATGGCTGCTGAGCTCCTCTGTGCTCCTCTCACAGTGACAGCGCTATGATAAGGAACTGGGCAATTACCGAGTCTCTAGCTGCTAGATTCATTCTACCATCATATAACACAGCCTTATACACTCTGCTTCCCTCACCCATATAAAACAGCCTTATACACAGAGAGGATGTCACAGGTCTGCAGACCTCATGTCTGGAGAGCTGTCACCTTCCGCCACAAGCAATCCTTGTAATCAGAACACCTGCATTGGTGCAAACAGTTCTACATACAGCCTGAACTGATGAAACAAATGTGAGTAATGTACTCTGCTCGCCCCTATGTTAGCAGGCAGGAGCTAGAGGCGAGGAGGGAGAGGGGGGGGGGGCAGCGTGCATTCCTCTAATTTGTTTCATAATTTCAGGCTGTATGTATAACTGCTTACCACAATGCAGGTGTTCTGGTCACAAGGAGCTTTTGGAGGGAGGTGACAGCTCTGCAAGCATGAAAACTGACCATTGCAGGAGGTCTGCAGAGCTGTGATATCCTCTCCCTCCCACTGCTCACACAGAATGATGATGTCACCAGTCTTTAGTATGGGGAGACCCACCGACTGGGAGGAGAGACCCACCCCTGGAGTTGAAGCTATAAAAAAAAGAAGAGAGAAAGCTTAAGATGCCCACGAAAGCCTGTAGAGAGGCATTTAAAGGCTTTGGACATCGGACATGGAAAAATATGATTTACATATGTTATTGGTTACCTACACTAATATAAGTTGTACTCCGTTTTAGTCTGCAAATTTCATTCCTTCATTGATTTTCAAAAACCCTAATTCAGTTTTTAACTGCTCCTAGTTTCACATTTTCTCATGTGGGGATGTCTTCCTAGTAATACATGTTGGATTGAAGTTCTGCGAGTTTAGAAGTCTGGAGTTTGCAGTGTGTACTCTGCTTTCTCTCTACACCTGTACACAGCCTTTCCTTCTTATCTACAGCCTATGTGAGCTGCTCTCCTTGGACGTTCTCCCCACTTTTTACACTCTTATCTGCTGTGTACAACTTCCGAACCAGGAGGTATTTGATGCATTTGTTTGAGATTCTGCAGCAAAGACATCTAGTGATGGGCTTGCAGATGACACACTTCCAGTACAACAGAGGGCGCCAGATCCTTGTGTATTAAATACAGCAGGCATGAAGAGCAAAGCGGGAGGAAGTTCAGAGAGCAGGAGGCGCACATAGTAGTCTGAGAACAAATAGGTAGCCACATAGGTTGGCATATAGGCAACGCTTCCGATGGAGCTTCAAAGTAGAACTGTGTTGCAATGAAATATTTATTGAAGGTCAGCCTGTGAAGGTGGGTGAGGATAGTAGGAGCAATTGTTACAGAAGTAGAGTCTTTACAGACTATGCGTGGCAGGAAATGGAGATTCCTGGCATACCGCTGAAGATTCCTACAGAGTATTTCTGTTACAAGTTTTATTCTACATTGTCATTGCCTGGTCTATTGCTAACTTAAGTAAAGCAGACCTAAATTCTAGCTGCTGTCTGAGAAGTTTGTTGCCATATCACCCTTCTACTGACGTGGCGTAGTCGGCAGGATGGAAACCGATTTGGCAGGACAAAGGGCAAAATCCTCACTGAGTGGCACAAAGCTGAAACATCTGCCCAAGTTTAATAGGTGTAATATGCTGTCAGAGGACTGGAAGGACAGACCAGGGGTGGCAATGCTTCTATATAATATTGAGCCATGTCTAAAAGCAGAACTCGATTGGAACGTGCTGAAGGAGAAGGCCAAGAAGTCAGTGAGACAGGAAGACCAGTTTGAACAAATTCTGACCATGCTGGAGGATATGTAAGGTGATGCATCCTCTGAATCAGTGCTGAGGAAAAGATTATTCCCCTGATACCAGCGGGTAGACGAGACACTTTCCCAGTATGTGAACAGTCTATAAGAACTCATGGTCACCAGGCAAAGAAAAGAGGAATAAGGGAGCTGCTTCTTTCACCAACACTCGACCAGTAATGTGAGATGAGCTCCTCCAGGGTCTAAGAAAAAGAAATATTAAAGTTGAAACAACACCTAGTGTAACACCAGATGCTAATAAAAGCTATCACTTGGGACAAAGAGGTGCAAGGTCAAATGGCACCAGTGGTAATGTAGGCTGAGGTCGTTCCAAGCAGGGGGAATAACATGGACATGTTAATGGCCTCTCTGAAAGAGGTGGAAAGAAACATAAAAGAAACCCTGACCACAAGGGGAAATGGGTGGATAAGGCAGAAT
This sequence comes from Phyllomedusa bahiana, assembly GCA_025379985.1. Classification (NCBI taxonomy): domain Eukaryota; kingdom Metazoa; phylum Chordata; class Amphibia; order Anura; family Hylidae; genus Phyllomedusa; species Phyllomedusa bahiana. The sequence continues at coordinate 75,541 of JAODAL010006640.1, forward strand.
AGCCTGGTAAGATGACAGTACAGTGAAAGGACCCAGGCCAACGGGAGAGGTTGGGCACGTAACAACGAGGAACACTTGGCCAGAGATGGTCTGCATAGTCTTAGAATAATCTAGGCCTAGACCCTCTGTTAGAAACCACAGTTGGTGTTTGGGCCACATTCCTCGGGGGGCTTAAGAGAACTGTGTGGCAAAAGAAAACTATACTGAAGGCCAGCCTGTAAAGGTTGGTAAGATAGGGATGAGAGACTGCAAAAATCTAATACAGTTCATCTTTATAGGTGCAGTTCTGGCTTGTAGCTACTTCTTAGAATATAAGGGAAGCAATTCAAGGGCAAAATGATATAAACAAAATATCCACAGGCGAGATCCGAGTCCGATTCACAAAACTCAGCTATATTTATGGGGGAAAATGTTAACAATGTGCGGTCATCGTCCTCTAGTGGTGAAAGAGGGGATACCAAAATTCTGGAACCAAAACAAATAAAAACGTCCTCGGTTTGCTGTGTTTTTAGGTTGGGTCACTGAGATTATATCAGATGATAACACGGGTTGGTGCTTGTTATTGTGATGACTCCACCAAGCAGGACCCAACTTTTCTATATTTAGAATAAGATTGTAAAAAAAAGAACTGTAAAAATAAGACATGGACTGCACATGCAATCTGCAGGCATCTCCCAGACTTTTTTTTAAACAAGTTCTTCCACCAACATGACAGATGTTTATTGGCAACAGCACACACCGACCACGGCTTTCTTCTTCCTCTCCGAAAAAATAAAAAAGTATTGACCACGTTACGCTTCCACATTGCCTTTAACTGAGTTTCTATGTCTACCTGTCTTGGTAAAGATGCTCATATACAAAGGGTCATGCTCCAGAGCTCAAACCATCACACATACATACAAAAGTGACAGAAAAAAATATTTTGTTTCAAGGCTTTATTAAACCATTGAGGATTTAATATAATTTTCCACAAAAAGCTGTACATATCTGCTAAGTAGTATTGCTTGTATGGAACCCTCCTTGTTCCGACACAGGTAAGACAGATATTAAGAAAAAAATTGGGTTTGCCACCCCAAACCCAAATCTTTTCTTTAACCTTATCCAATCCCTAACTGTATCCTTAAAGGGGTCGTCTCACTCCAGGGGGTCGCTGCTGCTTTTTATGTTAAAGATTTTGCAAAAACAAGTCACTTTGCAATATATGTCCATTAACAATGTCCTACCTATTCCTAGATATCCCCTCTTGTATGGGGTGCATCAGCTCCTCAGGTCGCTATAGCTACAGACCTGTTCAATCTCTCCTGATAGGCTGCAGCAACTGGTCGCTATAGCTACAGACCTGTTCAATCTCTCCTGATAGGCTGCCAGCACTGGTCGCTATAGCTACAGACCTGTTCAATCTCTCCTGATAGGCTGCCAGCACTGGTTGCTATAGCTACAGACCTGGCTTCTACTGCAGCCTAGTGGAAGCCAGTAAACATGCCCCTAAATACAAAATGAACCCGAGAGAACAGGACTGAGGTAGTTGAAACAATGAAGTGAGACAACCCCTATAATTTAAGGTTGTTAAATGGGTTTTAGCTTACCAGTCAAGGCATGCGATGCTGCAGCCTCAATTCAATGCCCCATCCAATGTCACTTCCAGTTACAAAAATAATGGGTGTATGGTAAAGTAACTGGAAGAAATATCAAATAGAAGCATTAGGTTTCCTGACCAGTAAGGTACTATTCTAAGACACCCTAAGCAAACCTAATTCAAGATTAGGGACAATTCGGGATCACCTGAACCAAAGCGATAAGGGAGCTTTCACACGGAGTGTGTTTTGGGGCATTTTTAAATGCGTTTTTTGTGCAGAAATGTACAGTATTAATTGCAGTGCCTTTCTGCACAAAAATGCACCATGTGAAAGCACCCCAAGATTCAGGTTTAATATGACTTGAATCTGAAGTGCAACACTTCTGCTTACCAATGCAACATAGGATGCAACACAGCTGTATTCTACATCACACAGGGCATCACACATGATTATTCTAAAAAAAAGCCATTAAATGGTTATTATTTATAACATCATCAGTAAAGTAAAACCTTTTTATAAAGCATCCCCTTATATTATTTCACATATTATATTCTATATTAGTTTTGATTAAAATTAATTTTTATGGATTTACTTGTGTGTTATAAATGAGATTCTATTTGTAATATTCAGGTCAGTATGATTGCAGTGACATCACTTTTTTTGTAAATTTCCATTGTGTTTGATTAGTAACAAAAAATATAAAAACTTAACTTTTTAAATTTGCGTTGCAATGCCATTTTCTACAACCAAAAATGTTTTTAATTTTTTATTTATGGACCTATGTAAGGGTTCATTTTTTGTGGGCTGAAGTGCAACTTGTCTTGGTACTATTTTAAGATCAATACAATTTTTGGGGGGATACAAAACGACCAAAAAACACAATTCTCTTGGGATTATTTTTTCAAGGGTGTTCATCATATCAGATAAATAATTGGACTTTTTGGGACCCAGTAATCCCAATTATGTAATTTATAAAATAAATAAGGGCTGGTGTTTTGAGCTTTTAAAATATTTTCATTTTTAAAACTTTTTTTCTACTTGCACTTTTAGTCCACTTTGGGCACTTGACCACTATGAGGAGTGATCGCTTGTACACTGTTCTGTAATACAACAATATTATATAGCAGAACATTATACACTAATGGCTTTCCTGTCACATGCTCTTTATAAATGGTCATTACTGTGAAAATCATCAGTAAAATAATGGAAAACCTTTTCAGAAGACATGGCTTGATATGGCAAGTATAAATTCACAATATCTGTCTCAAAACACTGGTTGTACCTTGCAGTTGTCCGTTTTGCAAGCTGTATGTTTCTCTAGGTCACCGACCTACTCTGCCATGCTCTCCCTGCTGTCTGTCTTAGGGTGCTTTCACAAGCAGCTGCATTTTTGTTGCGTTTTTTGTGCAGAAAGGCAGAGCAATTAATGATGTAGATTTTTGCCCAAAAACCGTATCCAAAAAACGCATCAACAACACCGCAAAGACGCCGTGTGAACATACCCTTAGTTGATAGCAGGGATGACATCACACAGGTTGCATCAGAACTGCCAGCATCTTGACAGCTTCAGTGTTATCTGAACCTTCAAAAATAGGAGACTAATTACTACTGTTTACTTTAGCTCTGAAGATTCTCTGAACCTCAGAGCAGAAGATTTTGTATCTAATCCCACTAATTAGCAGACCTTTGAATACCAGAGCTAATATGCTAATTACCCACAGGCAGCGACTGGATTCAGGAATGAAAACTGCCCTGTAAAACAGTAAGGTGAGACAACCCCTTTAAAATTATATTTTCTTTAAAGAACTGGACCACTCCTTTCATACCGAACAACTGAAGAAGCATTGACTATCAAAAGTCCTCTTATCTGCTCATGTCAGATAGAAATCCGGCTACTATTGTGTTAAGTAAGATATGTTCATATTTGGTTTGAATATGTTCAGCTGTTCAATTTCACACCTCTCCACTTCAGATAATTCATTCTTCTCCATGCTAGAAATAAAAAAACAGACAACCAAGTATTAGTGACTTTACATTGTGAGGATTCTCTCATGACCTCAGGTTAGTCAGTGAATTAGGGCCACATGTATGAAAACGGTCTAGGTCTAAAATTCACTTTGTTGCCCATAACAACCAATCAGAGCCCATAGCAACCAATCATGGCACCCCTCTCATTTTTTCAGAGCACTGTATGAAATGAAAAGGGTGCTCTGATTGGTTGCTATAAGCTCTGATTGGTTGCTATGGGCTCTGATTGGTTGCTATGGTCAACTAAGTGAGTTTTAGACCTAGACAGTTTTCATACATGTGGCCCATAATCTGTATATCTGGTGGGGGATTAATAAAATAATCCAAATTTCTTGCAGGTCACAGGCTGCTTCTATAGACACTTATAAAAGACGCAGCTGATGTCTGTAATTAGCAGTGCAGCTTTCAGTTTTCCTGGCACTTTTCTGTATAGAAACCCGATGTGGAGTAATCACAGGTATCAAGCAACAGTAGCCTGCACTATATTCCCCACCATCTGCACTTCCTGTTAAGCCTCGGTGATGATCCAGCGCTGAGCTGGGACAGGAGAAGTACACTCCTGTTCTCCCCCAGTACAGTATAAGCCTAATCCACAGTCCCTTGAGTTTACAAGCGGCAGATTTGTTGCAGAAACTTTTTGCAACTGAAAATCATATTCATCTCAGAAGTGGTGTTTGTTTTGCTGTGAGGTGCATGGAATTAAGCAAGTTCCATTTAAATATAAATCTGCCACATGTGAATTCACCATAGAAGCTTTGAAAAAAAATTTGCCAAGTTTTTTCTTTTTTGTTTTCTGTAAAGTGAAGATGAGGATTACAATAAGCATTATGTGTGTGTATGTATATATATATATATATATATATATATATATATATATAAGTATAATTCACAAAACTCAAATAAGATGAACATAAGCAACAGCTGGGTTGGGTACAATATTACCGTACATTATGCATATACATAGATCTGGTATCAGATGGGAGTTCCTAAGTAACTCCACAGGGGGACGAGCCCTTCAATTACTTGTTAATGAGGCAAGCTAGTCCACCACCACACAAATGTTGTCCATAGTACTTGACGCTGCACACCACCGGCCTCAAACCTTAAAAAGTTTCTCAGGATTTTTACTATGTTTAAATACAAATATCATAGGGTGTAATGTTATCAATTATACTTTCCACAGTGATAAGGAAGAATATCTGTCACCCATCCATTATAATGCGACAGCCTTCCCTGCTAGGAAAAGCATTTCACAGAGAAAGATTCTGTCATAATACAGACATTGTTCTTCCATCAAGGAGACATACTGGTACCTCAGGAGAAAATGGGATGGCTTGAGGCATCATCCCCGACAGAAAGTCAGTCACCTCCCTCCAAAATGCAGCAAGCAAGGGACATGTCCAAATCATATAACAAAAATCATCTCGTGCCTCCGGAAACCTGATGAATGCAGACGAGGGACTTCTGCCCATCTTCAGTAACCGCACCGGAGTAAAGCGGCTTTGGTGGGCGAGTCTGTTATTAAGTGCAGGAGATACAAATCGATGAGATTCTAATACATCCTGAAATGTGTTTTATAGGATTAAAGTTTTCAATTTCTCCAGATTAGCAAGGGGCTTTTGTTCAACTTTAAATTTAATTGGATGGATGGATGGATGGATGGATGGATGGATATATATATATATATATATATATAGCCCTTGAGATTTAAAAAATGTCTATTAATGGACAATCGGAGATTGACGCCCTGAAGGATAGGAACTGAGAAGTGACCGCATGTCTCACCTGAAGTATCAACAGTATCTATAGGGTACATCAGGGTTTCACCAGTGTCTCTTTTTCTAGTCACAAGAAAACAGTATAGAAGCACCAGACAAACACTTCAGACTGGTAACCTTAAGGGCGCATCCCCACGGCAGTGGACAAATGCGCCCGTAGCCAGGTGATGCCCCTGTGGCCAGTAGATGCCCCCCTGTAGCCAGTAGATGCCCCCTTGTAGCCAGGGATGCCCACCGTAGCCAGCAATGCCCCCCTTGTAGCCAGCAATGCCCCCCGTCGCCAGTAATGCCCTCCGGGTCGCGCATTATAAAATAACAAAAAAAGTACTCACCTCGGTCCCGGCGTCCAGCTCCGGGAGCTGCCGAGCAGTGTAAGTGGTGTGACGTCATCACGCCGCTTACACTGTCACGCAGCTCCCAGGGATCTCCTCGGCGGCAGAGCTGCCAGCCGAGGAGATTGAGCGTCGTAGGGGGCATGGTGAAAGCCGTGCGCCCCCTGCGACGCTGGTACAGGGGAGGAGTCAGGACAGGAACGATCCGTCCCGCCTCCTCCCTGCACCAGCTGGCTCTGCACGACTGTTATAAAACAGCCCGCAAAGTCAGGGGCGCTCCTCCGGGCGGTCGCCCGCCTCGCCCGCCCCTAGGAAAGGCCCTGCCTAGGATATAAAAAGATGCCAACACCCTGACACTAAGCTGCAGCGCAGGGGCCAGGACCATACAGCGGTTTAACAAGAAAGATTACACCCAGAACAGACCTCACCATGGTCGACCAAAGAAGTTGAGTGCAAATGCTCAGTGTCCTATCCAGAGATGAGTGCTGCCAGCATTGCTGCAGAGGTTACAAGGGTGAAGGGTCAGCCTGTCAGTGCTCAGACGATACGCCACACACTGGATCAGTCTGCATGGCTGTCATCACTGAAGGAAGCCTCTTCTAAAGATGATGCACAAGAAAGCCCGCACCCACTTTGCTGAAGACAAGCAGACTAAGGGCTTGGATTACTGGAACCACATCCTGTGTCTGATGAGACCAAGATAAACTTATTTAGTTCAGATGGTGCCAGGCGTGTGTGGCGGCAACCAGGTGAGGAGCACAAAGACAAGTGTGTCTGCCTACAGTCAAGCATGGTGGTGGGAGAGTCATGGCTTGGGACTGCATGAGTGCTGCCAGCTGTGGGGAGCTACAGCTCAATGAGGAAACCATGAAAGCCAACATGTCCTGTGACATCCTGAAGCAGAGCATGATCCCCTCCCTTCTGGGCCGCAGGGCAGTATCCAACCTGATAACGACCCCAAACACCTCCAAGACCATGACAAGCATGTCTCCAGACCTGAATCCTATTGAGCATCTGTGGGGCCTCCTTAAACAGAAGGTGGAGGAGCGTAAGGTCTCTACCATCCACCAGCTCCGTGATGTTGTCATGGAGGAGGGAAGAGGATTCCAGTGTCTAGAAGAGAGTTAAGGTAGTGCTAAAAAAAAATAATGGGGGCCACACAAAATATTAACACTATGGGCACAATTTGTCCATTTTCATTTAGGGGTGTACTCACTTTTGTTGACAGCGGATTAGACATTGATGGCTGTATATTGAGGGCACAGAAAATTGACTCTGTTATACAAGCTGCACAATGACTACTTTACATTGTACCAAAGTGTATTTTCCTCATTGTTGTCCCATGAGAAGATATAATACAATATTTACAAAATTGTTAGGGGTGTAGGAAGGCACATGGAGCTATTGTGAATGGTAGATATGTGTCACTGAGATGCCTGACATCAGTGAAGTGAAAAGCCATGTATTACTGGTGTCAGCGGCAGTAGGCCACGGACACACTATGCTATTAGTAGTATGGCTTTAAAGCAGTTAAACCCTGGTTGGCTTTTTCTGGTGCAGTGACTGCTCCCCCATTCAAAGTCCATGCCAGCGTTTGTGTGTCCTATGTAAGCCTGGAGAGTCAGGTGAGCTGGGTAAGGCTCCCAGCCTCAGTCTGTAGTGGACTGCTGGACTGACTTGTGCAAGGTGAATTAGGCTTTGCCAGAGCCTGGAAGGCTGGCACTACTGCAAAGTCCTGACTTCCATTTTGCTTTAACCCAAAGACTGGTCCTGCACTCTGTTTGGAGACGTCATTTGGGACTGATCCTCAAAATGGTCACCGGATCTCACCCAACTGAGCAGCATTTCACCAGTTACAGACTAAACTTCAGAGAGAAAGGCCACAAAGAAGCTGCAGTAATGGCCTGGCAGCAGGCCTGTGGAGTCGGAGTCAGAGTCGGCCCATTTCATAACAACTATCGACTGCACCACAATGGGCACTGACTTCCAAAAAATATAATAAATTGGTACAGTTAGTTCAATGCAGTGCCAAGAACAAGAGGAGTTGGGTCAGTACTTTGCCACCAACCCAAGTTAGTGTAGAGAGGCCGTTCTCTAGCCTGGAAATAAATCAGATTTGAGGTCATCTATAAAGGAGGCGACACTATTTCTCAGATCAAATTCATAGGCTCAACAAATGTTATTCAGGACGTTTTTGTTGAAAACAGTTTTTTTTCCCCACTTACTGCAGCGTTTTGCATATCTACAATTTTTTTGTGTCCTAAAGTCGTGTCCAATAAATATATTTTACACTGACAAGCAAAAGGGTAACAATGTTTTGAACTTTTGACTTTCAGGCTTCATATCTCACCATCCACTGCAGCTTTGAACGTGAGACTCCCATTATTTTATAGACAATCATCTTGGCTCTCATTCATAAATTTGAGCTGAAACTATTTAGCAAATGCTTAGTTATGCAGATTCTTGTCATATAACTGCATTGTTACCGTTTTGCTCCTGGTGGTGGGACAATCTTTTTCTTCTTGCTACTACAAATTGCAACCTGTTCTCACATTCCCTAATAGCTCAGTGTGTTATTAAGCCGATTCCCAGGTGAAAGGCCACTGGTTCGAGCAGCCATGAAGAAGATTTTCCAAGAAAAGAGAAGCGGCATCACCCAGCTCATCGATAGCGTCTCTGGCCAAGAAAATTACCAAACTGCATCATGTGAGTCCCTGAAAGCGGGAAGAATAGGAAATGAAACCCGTCCATTCAAAACCCAAGAGGTGACGTCCAGGGGAATATCAGAGCCAAGAAGTCACTCATCACAAGGGCGGTCAGTTCTGACGCTAAGACACGGCAGTGGAGGCGGATCGCAGCGGAGCGTTACAGTGAGGTCAGAGACGTCCATGCAAGCACCAGGCGCATTACACAGGTCTGGAATGATGGCCCGAAAAAAGGGGAAGAAGCCTCGACTTCAATCTCGTCATAAGAAGCGTCGGCAAAGAGATTACAGAAAAGGATGAAAAATGGAGGATTGGAAACGGGGGATTTAAGAGCGATGAGATGAAAGTCAATAGACCGGGCTCTGATGGGGGGAATGGGAAGAATCAAGGGAAAAGGGGCGAACGGAGCGAGAGACGGAGGAACTGTCAGGATCGGGGAGGAGCCTGAGGATATGGGGAGGGGTCACAGCCAAAAATGTTGGATACTTGACCAGGATGGATGGTGACCTCAATGCTGAGCTCTATGTAAGGCTCCTACAAGATGAGTTACTTCATACACTCCAGTACTATGGGGATGAAGAGGACGACATAGTGTCCAGCAGGACAACGACCTGAAGCAGACGTCAAGGTTGGAGAAGGAAGTCGAGTTGCTGTATTGGTCTCCACAGTCCCCAAACCTCAACCCAATCGAACACTTGGGTACGACTACAGATTTTTCTTCAACTCTACGTACAAGTCCAGTCTGCTCCAACATTGGGAACGTGGAGAAGAGACTGGGAATCAGATTTTGATCAAGACCTGCTTGAATCTGATTCAGGCAGAGCTGAAAGCCAAAGGTGGATTTACCAAATACTAACAAAATAATAAAAACTAACATTTTGATTTTTAGGAGCAAAACAGTAACAATGCAGTTACAGGAAAGAATCTGCAGAACTAAGCAGATGCTAAATACTTGCACGTCAAATTTATGTATAAGATACGTAATATGATTGTCTCACGTTCAAAGCTTTTGTGGATGGTGAGATCTGGAGCCTGAAAGTCAAAAGTTCAAAACATTGTTACCATTTTGCTCGTCAGTGTAAGTTCTATCATAAGGTGATAAAAAGCCTGACATCATTTTACTACAGTAAAGTTATCAATTAAACATGCGCCATGTATGAGGGAGTCAGAGCTTTGGCTTACTGACTCCACAGCCCTGCCTGGCAGAGCATTAAATAGGAGGAAACACAGCGTCTGGTGATGTCCATAAGTTCAAGACTTCAGGCCATCATTGCCAATGAAAGGTATTAGAAATTAACATTTTATTTACAAATATTTCATTTGTTTGATGACTTTTGAGCCCCTGAAATGAAGGGGCTGTGTTTAAGAAATTCAACTGCATTTGAATTGTTTTGTTCATTGTGGTAATCTACAGAACCAAAATTAGAAAAATGTTGTCTCTGTCCAAATATTTATGGACCTAACTGTAAATAGATAAACTACATGTTATAATGAAAAATGTACTAAATACTTTTAATTAGAAAAGTCAGCTCGTTTTGTCTAGGGGATAAGCATGATTGAAGAACAAAATGGCCGCTGGGCTCTTTCCAGGACCATTTTGTGTATGCTCTCCCCAGGCAAGTGCAGTGCTAGGGAGTCCCCAGAATGCAGATGACCTAGTGGAAAGATACCGTGTGGTCGAAAACTCCATGACTGATCCAGGGAATCGCGCTTCCCCATACTGCAGTGCCCATAGTGACTCCAGCAACCAAAAGAAGGGTCCCAAATACCCTGCAAGTCCAAGAGTGTGCCAGACCCAATGGCCAGCACCACCCTAAGAAAAATAATCTGCTGGAGATGTCATGCCCTGGGTCATATGACCAGTGCCCCCTTGGCTTGGAACCCACGGACTGTTCCGTGGGGCGGTGGATTTCCATGTTTGCGCACCCGGCACGCAGCGCTGTTTCCAACACTGATAAGGGACTTCCTCTCTGTCTAATCAGGCTGAATGGCAACCCCATCATTGGACTCCCAGATTTGGGGCAGCCTGTATCCCTCATGTGCTGGTTCCTGGAAAAAATTTGGGGGTCACTTGAATCCATGGGAATACCAAGGTGTACACTATAGCCCAAGTCACCCTAAAGGCAGATGGTGGTACAGTGTTGCAGCAGGTGGGAATCATGCAGGGTCTGATGCACGAGGCGATTATTAACCTGGATTGTTGTGTGATCTTTGGAAAAGGGTGATATCACAAAAATGCCCAGCATACCAGGGCAGCCATGGGAGCACTGACCATGATGTAGCCCCCCCAATTTCCACTCTTGGTCTTGGTAGGGGAAAGGGAGGAGGAGTCAATCCTTAACGAGACTGGCCCAGACCTACAGGGGTCTGGGGAAAATTTTGGGACAGCTGAGCAGCAGGATGAAACCCTAAAAAGTGCCTTTAATAGTGTGGTGGTACTTGGAGTACCCCAGGAGCCAGGGACAGATGAAAAATGTCCTCAGTTCGCCGTGAAGGGTGACCAAAATCCATGAGGAAATAGTGGAACAATTCCTGATTATCAAATCCTTTAGACACAAGATAATGGACCTAGCCCATAGCCATGTGTTGGGGGGACTTAAGGACAGATAAGACAGTAGAGCGAATTCTACACTGTTCTACTGGCCAGGGTGTTAACCGAAAATTAGGGATTATTGCCAGTCCTGTCCTGTGTGCCAGGTGACCTCCCCAGTTGCGAACTTCCATAGCCCACCAATACCAATGCCTATTATGGAAGTGTCCTTTGAAAGAATAGCGATGGATTTGGTTCGGCCCTTGGTGAAGTAGGCAAGGGGGAGGGGTCACTATTAGATTTTGGTTGTCATGTATTATGTCACCTGGTACCCGGAGCCTACCCAACTATGGATCTCCATTTATAACCCACAGACAGATGGCCTGGTGGAACGATTTAGTAAAATCTTAAAGATCATGTTGAAGAAAGTAGTGGAGAAGGACTGTCAGGATTGGGATTTCCTGTTACCTTATTTATGGTTTTCTATCATGGAGGTATCCCAAGCTTTCACTGGGTTTTCACCTTTTGAGTTACTCTATGGCAGACAACCTACAGGCCTTTTAGATATAGCAAAGGAGCAAAGTCGCACCTTACAAATGTGCCATTAAGCATATTGCCCAATTACAGGAGTGGATAACTCAGGTACTCTCTATTGTCAAAGAACATCTCCAGGCTCAAGAGGGGCAAGCAAGCGTAAATAACAAGTCGATCTGTCTGGGACAATTTAATAGTACACATGGTGGAATGCAAGTTCTTGGCAAAATGGCAAGGACCCTATGGGATAGCTGAGAAGGTGGGCGAAGTTAACTATTGGGTCCATCAGTCAGGAGAAAACCTTATCAAATTTACTACACTTGCTTAAGCCCTGGAAAGATAGGGACCCTCTGGAGACTGTTTCTCTTTTATGGCCTCTGGTTGGGACAGAAGGCAGTATAAAGATTGCAGAGACCCTGTCTCCCTCCCTAAAAAATCCAATGCAGGCAACTATTACAGAAAAATAGGGACTTCTTTACAGAGGCACCTGGGCTAATGAATGTTGTGGAGCGCGATATCATTATGGAGCTCCATGCTAGAGTAAGTTTAAAACTGTATAGGATTCCCAAGGCCCATAGGAAAATCGTCTCAAAGGAAGTGCAGAGAATGATGAGACTAGGGGTTATTAAAGAATCTAAAAGCGAATGATCCAGTCCCATTGTGTTAGTTTATGGGAGAGTTCCAACCACCTCTCCATTCAGAACGGAGAGAGGTTTAGGGGTTCGTTAAGGAGATCGGTGCGGGTCCCAGAGGTGGGACCCGGACCTATGAGACAATGACGGCGTATCCTAGTGATCTGCCATCATTGTCTAAAGTGGGACAACCCCTTTAAGTTGACTCAGATTCTGGAGAAGGGCCGTTATTCTAGAGATTTATTCTGATGCCAGATTGGAGCAGGGAAGGAATTTTTTCCCCTAAAATGAGGACAACTGACTTCTATGTCACTGTGGTTTTTGCTTCCCCTGGATCAACAATGTAAGACAATAGGCTGAACTGGATGGACATCTGTCTTTTTCAGCCTTACAAACCATGTAACTATGTTTAAGTGGAGTGCCGGCTATCAGTGAAGCTGGGCTCTCCAGAAAGAGGGCAAAGGCAATTTATTACCGTCCCTGCCTTCCCAATCACTATATACACAGCACTAAATAAGCGCTACGTATACAGTTTAAGCAGCAGCCTTTAGGCTTCCCGCTTCTATCATCAGTAATAATGTGATGACAGGTGCCAGGTGAACTGCAGGAACTGTTTATATAAAAAAATCACATAAAAATAATGCCTCAATTCTAACTGGAAAAGGGTGAAAAAATTGTATGACAAGACACAATAAGACAAGTCATAGCACAGTTTTAAAACCAAGGGTACACACAATGCTGAAAAGGGTAAAAGTTCTTGTTGGTCTTATGGAGTACATTGCTAAAAATGTCATAAGACCTTACAAGGAGGGAGCAGGATGAATCATTTTTGCTGATTGTGTCACATTTATCTGGATTGTTCACGTTGGCACAACTGATGACACCAGACACTCGAGGAACATTTGATGTAGAGTCTGATAAACTCTAGGAAATGGCTACATGTGGTGCTCTGGTGAATGGGATGTGACACATCAAAAAACCCTAGTGTTGCTTTGTGAAATAAGACACTAGCTGTTGTTTTATGTCTTTAGCACAACTTCCTGCCCACAAGATTCTTCTTTCCCTTCCACAAGTTCATTGCTGTCATACACCTAGAGGAATTATTGTGCACATCCATAAAACATGTGCTGTAACCATTGTGATTGGTCTCTAATCTGTTATACACAGGACAGGATTATAAATGGCGCTCGTCTCCCATCAATATGGCGCATGTATCATCTCTATAATGCAGGGGACACGTTTCATCTGATCAATGTCCCAATGTGCCCCATGTGCTGCGCCCCCTCCCCGCTCTCTGATAAGACTCCATATACAATAGTGGAAGAGTCAGAATAATAGATGAGATTTCCTACAACCTCCATCTCATGACCTAGAGAGAAGTGACCTGAGGAGACATCAGACATTAGTGGAGACGTCACAGATCAAGGTGCCGGCAGCAGTTTATCTCATAGACAGAACAATGGAGCAGAACATAGAAAAGAATCCATTTCTACCTTGTCCCCACAGGTCTCCGTCCTGTACACGTCTCTTATACTCACTATAACGTCTGTATCCTGCAGCCCGGACTGGACAGAGCTCCCATCAAGTCACTGAAGTAAAGACCAGACAGATGGTTACCAGACAGGATAAGGGTCTTCAGTGACCGGTTATTCCATATTCTAGATGCCAACTGGGTGCAGGACATGTGTGGTAGATTATTCTTCGCTAAACTGTAAGAAAAAGATGAGATGTGGGTGACGCGTCCACAGAGTGTTTGTATAAACCTGTAGACATAAAAGTACAATCTCTTGCTCCGTATAATGGGGCGGCCATCTTTTACACAGAACAGAGTCGGACACATGAAGGTGGAGGAGCCGTCAGCAGTCAGTGTCTGTACAGTACAGTTATGAAGGGCATTAGCGAAAAAGGAGTAAGAAGAACTCCACTGGATGAATGAGGAGGTGATACAAGAAACGGGGCAGGGAGTTTTTAGGACAATACCTGAAACTATTGATGTTAGGAATAATGTGATTGTCATCCTCATCCTCTGATCACTGAACGTGGACGCTAGAATTCCAGGGTCACATTTACTCTGAAATACGTGTCTGCTGATGGTCGTCATAGAGTTGCAAGTTCTTATTTCTCCAGATTTATATCGCTATTTGATTTCACTAACAACAAATAATCACGATTCTACAATTAGAGGAACTGTCCTAACCCTTCATCTGTGTATTTATGAAGATCTGCTGCTGCCTGCAAGAAATCAAAGGTCTCATTTAAAGCTCCAGTACTCTGAGACTCGACACGTCTGAAAGTTCCTTTGTGCTTCTTGCATGAACATTTTCAGCAGGAGAAAATGAGGGAGAAAGTTCTCTACCTCTAGGTGACAGGAATATGAAATACTCGAAGGAAAATCATTTATCTAAAGGAATTACATTTATGTTGACCTGAGTGCTGCCACAATCCAGAGAACTGGTGCAACAAGCCAAGTGTTTTTTCCATTTGGAGTTTTATGGGTGTACCTGTAACATAACATTATTATGGCCGTATTACAGATTTCAGTGTGGAATCACAATGCAGTTTTCTTCTTTGTACATTTATCCGTGACAGATAATACTAGTTAACGTGATTTCTGATTGTCCTCATTGTTTTCAGTTAATGTCTTATAAAGAATCATCAGAATCTGATATGTACTTACCTGCTGTTATGTTATAATGAATTATAAATTGCGCTCGTCTCTCATCAATATGGCGCATGTATCATCTCTATAATGCAGGGGACACATTTCATCTGACCAATGTCCCCAATGTGTCCCCATGTGCTGCACCCCCTCCCTGTTCTCTGATAAGACTCCATATACAATAGTGGAAGAGTCAGAATAATAGATGACATTTCCTACAACCTCCATCTCATGACATAGAGAGAAGTGATCTGAGGAGACATCAGGCATTAGTGGAGACGTCACAGATCAAGGTGCCGGCAGCAGTTTATCTCATAGACAATGGAGCAGAACATAGAAGAGAATCCATTTCTCCCTTGTCCCCACAGGTCTCCGTCCTGTACACGTCTCTTATACTCACTCTAATTCCTCTATCCTGCAGCCCGGACTGGACAGAGCTTCCATCAAGTCACTGAAGTGAGGACCGGACAGATTGTTATCATACAGGACAAGTTTCTTCAGGGACGGGTTATTCCTTATTCCAGACGCCAACTGGATGCAGGACGTGTCTGGTAGATTATTACTACCCAAACTGTAAGAAAAAGAAGATGAGATGAGGGTGATGCATACATAGGTCCATGACCACCACAATTGTTACTACATAGCAATTCAATTTGTTTCTACGTTATAAAATCTACTATATAAAGCATTATGCACAGTAAGGTCACATTATTATAACTACTTCCTACCTTCAATATCGGCAGCTCATGAAGCAAGTCCCATGTGGTGCATTGCCTTGGTGGGTAGATAAGGTGTGTGATAGGCTGTTTGCAAACATATCCCTCGTTGCGGTCATGGGTTAGAGGGATGATTATCAGCTTTCAGGCACAAGGTGACTGTATTTTTTGTGCAATTTTGACCTGTTGGCGGCTGCTGTGGTGAAAGTATTGTGAGTGGAGAAATGTTGCCATTGTGAATAAGAGACGTGGAAACTGTGGACACCATGTGCCACTGATGCGAGAGGGAAATGGCGGCTATGAAGGTGCAAGAGGGCGGAGGACACAGGAAAGCAGCTGTGGGGCCCCATCATCAACTACAAAAAACGTCTGACTGCTGTGCTTGCCAACAAGGGTTTTGCCACCAAGTATTAAGTCTTATTTGCCAAAGGGATAAAATACCTATTTCCTACTGCAAAATGCAAGTAAATGTATATAATTTATACAATGTGATTTTCTGGATTTTATTTTGGATATTCGATCTCTCAATGTTAAAATTAACCTGCTCTTAATATTATAGATCGTTCATGTCTTTGTCAGTGGAAAACTTACACAATCAGCAAGGGATCAAATTACTATTTCCTTCACTGTAAATATTGTTGTACCTGCTCCCCCAGAATGATTTTTGGAGAGACCAACATCAAGATAATTTAACCGATTGGTTCAATCTTCCTAATGTGCGGTTTACTAGACTACGTATACTTCAGACATTATTCTATTACACGGTTGCTATTATTTCCTCCTTCCGGGACCGGAAATCTTTATGGAGTATTTCTGCCCGTTTGCGGACTATGGATTTGCATCATGTCCATGCCCGCACTGTGTATCAGTGTATATCATTGTAAATTAGGCATACATGCCATGCTTTTGCAGTACTTTGAGAATTTCTACTAGGTTGATGGTAATGTTATATGTCATTCTCCTACATGTTTGCATAATCTGCTGATATCTTTCTAGTCAGTATTTATTCTGAGTATTCCTATGATAAACCTAATACACTTGGGCTCTGCATTTACTCCCTGATGAACCCTTTGCATTTTGGGGGAAGTGTGTTTGCGGAGTACCTTTGAAGTATCGTGATAAGGAATATTTTTGTAGTATTGGCGGATATGCATTAATTTCATAATGTGCTTTTGCTATTTCATCTACATGTACTGCTTTATCAGTAGTTTATCTTGGAGAAATACTTTTGAAGTATCTGTGGATATGCATTACTTTGTGTAATGTTTTTGGCTATCCTATCTACAGTTGAAACCAGAAGTTTCCATCCCCTCTTATATAAAGCTCCATCTGCAGGTTTCTCCCTCCCCTCTATATAAAGCCCCATCTGCAGGTTTCTCCCTCCCCTCTATATAAAGCCCCATCTGCAGGTTTCTCCCTCCCTCTATATAAAGCCCCATCTGCAGGTTTCTCCCTCTATATAAAGCCCCATCTGCAGGTTTCTCCCTCTATATAAAGCCCCATCTGCAGGTTCCTCCCTCTATATAAAGCCCCATCTGCAGGTTCTCTCCCTCCCCTCTATATAAAGCCCCATCTGCAGGTTTCTCCTTCCCTCTATATAAAGCCCCATCTGCAGGTTTCTCCCTCCCCTCTATATAAAGCCCCATCTGCAGGTTTCTCCTTCCCTCTATATAAAGCCCCATCTGCAGGTTTCTCCCCCCTCTATATAAAGCCCCATCTGCAGGTTTCTCCTTCCCTCTATATAAAGCCCCATCTGCAGGTTTCTCCTTCCCTCTATATAAAGCCCCATCTGCAGGTTTCTCCCTCCCCTCTATATAAAGCCCCATCTGCAGGTTTCTCCTTCCCTCTATATAAAGCCCCATCTGCAGGTTTCTCCCTCCCTCTATATAAAGCCCCATCTGCAGGTTTCTCCCCCCTCTATATAAAGCCCCATCTGCAGGTTTTTCTCTCTGACATGAAATCAGAATAAACCTTCCCCGTTTTAGGTCAATTAGGAACCAAAATTATTTCTATTTGCCAAATGCAGAATAATGAGAGGGAGAATTTTTAAGGCATTTTTATTACTTTCTGTAAAGTCAGAAGTTTCCTCCATTTCATTAGTATTCAGTGGCTTTGTCCTTTAAGGGGATGTATCGCTTCCTTACTTCGGCTGATTCACACTGCTCTTAGCTTCCCAGCTCTGTGAATGCAGGGGCGTTTCTTCCCCTCCCAGCTGGATGACATCATCCCCCCTTCACTGCTGGCCTGAGACTCCCCCCCCCCCCTCCCCTCTGAGTCCACATGTCACTGTGTCTCTCTCTATGCAGTCTTATTTTATAGGAGCTGTATACATACCACAGGCTGCATTCAATCTAGACTGAGCAACTGAACTCTCACAGCTGGAGATATATTACAGCTTTCTAAGAACGGCACAGATCTGCGTCTATGCAGGAGAGTTAGGCACAGGGACAAAACTGTCATGTTTTCTCATTGTACAATCTGTTGCAGTCTGTTTCTGCTAGGTGTGGAGACAGAAAATGCTACGGCCCCTAACTCTGAGACAGGCAGGGACCGATACAATTGTGCTATTTCCTGATTGTGTAAGCCCTTCAGTGTAATTCTGTTTCTTCTGCCTGTATAAAATGAAAATGCTACGGCCCCTAACTCTGAGTCAGAGACGCAGCTCTGTGAATCGACCCAGGGGCTGTACAGAATGTAAATGAGCTCTCAGCTAGTGAATTGCAAGGAGGAGGGATTAGACCCACACTGGATATCAGTGTAAATAAAAACACAAGATAAGGGACACTGTGAGAACAAGGCAGCTTTGCTAATGACATCCAATTGCAAAGTTGCTTGTTTTCACTGTCCCCTTATTCTGAAGACCATTTAATGAAACGATAACACCCCTTTAAACTGTCGGATTTGGGTGAAACGTTCTGGATCCTTCCACAAGCTTCTCCCAATAGTTGGTGGGAAGTTTGGCCCCTTCCTCCTGACAGAACTGGTGTCACTGAGCCATGTTTGGGGGTCTCTTGCTCGCCCCGGCCTTTCCAGCTTTGCCCATAAGTTTTCAATAGGATTGAGATCGGGGCTTTGTGATGGCCGCTCCAAAACATGGACTTGGTTCTCCTGAAGCCACTTTGTAACCAGTTTTGCAGTAGCTTCGGGTCATTGTCCATTTGGAAGACCCATTTCCGTCCAAGCTGTAATTTCCTCGCTGATGTCTTGAGATGCTGCTTCAGAATTGCCACATAATCTTCTTTCCTCATGATGCCATCTATTTTGTGAAGTGCACCAGTCCCTCCTGCAGCAAAACAACCCCACAACATGATGCTGCCACCCCCCGTGTTTCACGGTTGGGATGGTGTACTTAGGCTTCCACGCTTCTCCCCTTTTCCTCCAAACATAACGATGGTCATTATGGCCAAACAGTTCAATTTTAGTTTCGTCAGACACAGGACAGGTCTCCAGGAATGTAGGTCTCTGTTCCTGTGCATTTGCAAATATTAATCCGGCTTTTCTCTGTCTCTTTTGGAGTAATGGCTTCTTCCTTTCAGAGTGGCCTTTCAGCCCATGTTGATACAGAGTCATCCCAGTGTATGGAAAATTTTGACTTTGCAGTAAATAATAAAAATACCTTAAAAATTCTCCCTCTCATTATTCTGCATTTGGCAAATAGAAATAATTTTGGTTCCTAATTGACCTAAAACGGGGAAGGTTTATTCTGATTTCATGTCGGATAGTGAGAAAAACCTGCAGATGGGGCTTTTTTATAGAGGAGAGGGAGAAACCTGCAAATGGGGCTTTATATAGAGGGGAGGGAGAGAACCTGCAGATGGGGCTTTATATAGCGGGAGAGAGAAACCTGCAGATGGGGCTTTATATAGAGGGGAGGGAAACTGCTGGTTTTAAATGTATTTGCATTTACCTATTAGATTTGTCATACAGCTTAGTAGTTTTTTTCTTTTCTGCTACAGTCTATCATTGTCCTAGGGAACTCTAGGGCCTGGAGCAGATGGATGTCACTGCACCTCTGCTATCTCTACTGTGTATGGGACCCTGGAGCAGACGGATGTCACTGCACCTCTGCTAACCCTACTGTGTATGGGGCCCCGGAGCAGACGGATGTCACTGCACCTCTGCTAACCCTACTGTGTATGGGACCCTGGAGCAGACGGATGTCACTGCACCTCTGCTAACCCTACTGTGTATGGAGCCCCGGAGCAGACGGATGTCACTGCACCTCTGCTAACCCTACTGTGTATGGAGCCCCGGAGCAGACGGATGTCACTGCACCTCTGCTAACCCTACTGTGTATGGGGCCCCGGAGCAGACGGATGTCACTGCACCTCTGCTAACCCTACTGTGTATGGGGCCCCGGAGCAGACGTATGTCACTGCACCTCTGCTAACCCTACTGTGTATGGGGCCTGGAGCAGACGGATGTCACTGCACCTCTGCTAACCCTACTGTGTATGGGACCCTGGAGCAGACGGATGTCACTGCACCTCTGCTAACCCTACTGTGTATGGGACCCTGGAGCAGACGGATGTCACTGCACCTCTGCTAACCCTATTGTGTATGGGGCCCCGGAGCAGACGGATGTCACTGCACCTCTGCTAACCCTACTGTGTATGGGGCCCCGGAGCAGACGGATGTCACTGCACCTCTGCTAACCCTACTGTGTATGGGGCCCCGGAGCAGACGGATGTCACTGCACCTCTGCTAACCCTACTGTGTATGGGGCCCCGGAGCAGACGGATGTCACTGCACCTCTGCTGTTTATGGAGATCGGAGCAGATGGATGTCACTGCACCTCTGCTAACCCTACTGTGTATAGGGCCCCGGAGCAGACGGATGTCACTACACCTCCGCTAACCCTACTGTGTATGGGGCCCGGAGCAGACGGATGTCACTACACCTCTGCTAACCCTACTGTGTATGGGGCCCCGGAGCAGACGGATGTCCCTGAACCTCTGCTAACCCTACTGTGTATGGGGCCCCGGAGCAGAAAGATGTCACTGAACCTATGCTAACCCTACTGTGTATGGGGCCCCAGAGCAGACGGATGTCGCTGCACCTCTGCTAATCATATTGTGTATGGGGCCTCGGAGCAGACGGATGCCACTGAACCTCTGCTAACCCTACGGTGTATGGGGCCCCGAAGCAGCGATGTCACGCACTTGCTAATCTATTGTGTATGGGCCTGGAGCACGGATGCCACTGAACCTCTGCTAACCCTACGGTGTATGGGGCCCCGAGCAGAGGATGTCACTGCACCTCTACTAACCCTACGGTGTATGGGGCCCCGGAGCAGACAGATGTCACTGCACCTCCGCTAACCCTACTGGGTATGGGGCTGGAGCCCAACATTACACACCAACCCAAAACGACTGTTTGGCACTTTCCATTCCCTCCTCAATCCTAAAGCTCAGGCCCCGGTCACTGACCTCTGTACTGAAGAACTGGCCACTCACTTCAAATAGAAAATTGACAATATTCGTCAAAATATATCACAGTCCCCAATTAATGAACAACCTGTCCCTCCCCACACGTCTTTTAGTCTGCTCTCAGCCCTTGACCCAACGACAGAGGAAGAAGTGTCCAGGCTTCTGCTGTCTGCTTGCCCCACCACCTGCTCTAGTGACCCCATTCCCTCCCACCTTGTCCAGTCCATTTCTCCAGCTGTCATCTCTCACCTTGCTGCAATATGTAACCTCTCTCTCTCCACTGGGATCTTTCTATCTCCTTTAAACACGCCGTTATAACCCCTTTAATAAAAAAAGCCAACTCTGGACCCATCCTGTGCTGATAACTACCGACCAGTCTCTAACCTGCCCTTCATCTCTAAACTCCTGGAACGCTTGTCTACTCTCGCCTAATCCGCTATCTCTCTGATAACTCTTCTTGACCCTCTGCAATCAGGTTTCCGCACCCTACACTCCACGGAAACTGCTCTAGTTAAAGTCTCTAATGACCTCCTCACGGCTAAATCTCAGGGTAACTACTCCTTGTTGCTTCTTCTGGATCTCTCTGCAGCGTTTGACACTGTGGATCACCAACTTCTCCTCAGCACCATTGTCCTCCAGGACACCGCTCTCTCTTGGTTCTCTTCCTACCTCTCTGACCGCTCCTTCAGTGTCTCATTTTCCGGTTCGACCTCCTCTTCCTCTTGCTGTCGGGGTTCCTCAGGGATCAGTTCTTGGTCCACTCCTCTTCTCAATCTATACAGCCCCCATTGGACAAACTATCAGCAGATTTGGCTTCCAATACCATCTCTACGCTGATGATACCCAATTATACACCTCCTCCCGACATCACTCCTGCTCTGCTACAAAACACCAGTGACTGTCTGTCTGCTGTCTCTGACATCATGTCCTCTCTCCATCTGAAACTAAACCTCACTAAAACTGCACTTCTTGTCTTTCCGCCATCTACTAACCAACCCCACCCTGCTATTTCTGTCTCAGTGTGTGGCACCACCATAACTCCTAGGCAGCAGGCCCGCTGTCTGGGGGTTATAATAGACTCGGATCTGTCCTTCACCCCATATATCCAATCCCTGGTCCGCTCTTGTCACCTGCACCTCAAGAACATCTCCAGAATCCGTCCTTTTCTCACTGTGGAAACAACTCAAACTTCATTTTTCCCTTTCTTATTCTTTGTCGTCTTGACCCCGAAAAACTCCTTGCTTATCGGTCTCCCTCTCTGCAAACTTCCCCTCCCCAATCTGTCCTGAATGCAGCAGCCGGCTTGTTTTTTCTCCCCCGCCGCTATACTGTGCCTCTACCCTGTGTCAGTCTCTGCACTGGCTGCCTATTCAGTACAGAATACAACAGAAATTCATCACTCTCATCTATAAAGCTCTCGGCCTCCTACATCTCCTCCCTCATCTGTCTCCTGATGATCTTAGATTACATGCCTTATTCATCCGAACCTCCCATGCACATCTCCAAGATTTCATATGTGCTGCACCAGTTCTCTGGAACAAGCTACCGTGTACAATCAGGCACAATCAAAACCCTCATAGTTTTCGGAATACATCTCACATCTCTGTCACTCCTTGGACTTGAGCATTCACAGGCAATTATCTATATATAGATGTACATACGGTCTGGGTGGCAGTTTCATCCACTTTCTATGTAAACTACCCTGTATTTATGAAACTTGGCTGGACCATTATGTAAACCAAGCACTACTCACCCTTCATCTCACCCATGCACCCTGTACACGTGGGGAGACATGTAATCCATAGCTCTCTATGAGAGCTATGAATTACCGTAATTGTGGCATTCTAAGCCGTGTGAACATACCCTAAGGATATGTCTACAGAGCACACAAAAACGGTCGGATTTTAGGCAGTTTTGGTATTTTGAAACCGCTGAAAATCTGACCGTTCAGGCAGCCCAAAGACTAATACAAAAAATTACCTGTAGTCTACACAGGTCGTTTTTTTTTTCTGTTCGTTTTCTGGCGCCGGCGGATTCAGGAACATGTTGTAAAATCCGACACTGTCCAGCAGAAAAATTATTATTACAGAAATCTATGTAAACCGCCTGAAGGGTTTTGGGCGTCTTTTGTCACGTTTTTTGGCAGCGTTTCCGCTGAAAAACTGTCTAGGGGGGTTAAAATTGTGCATACATTACTGCCCTGAATGAAAACTGTTTAAAAACGTCCAGAAAGCTTTGACAAAAAACATGACAAAAAACTAAAACTGCCTGTTTTAGGATTTAGTTTCAACTAAGTTTTTTGTCTTCTGCTGTGTGTCCCTAGCCTTACCCTCTTATTTTCCATAGAAGTAGTTAGGCTGGGTTCACATGTTGTGTTATTGCAAACGTTTCTGTTGCGGTTCTTTATTGTATCAAAAACACATTTAGACTGCTTTCACAAGGTGCGTTTTTTGGTGCAGGAAGGCACAGCAATTAATGCTGTAAATTGCTGCACAAAAAACCCGGCAAAAATTGCGGTTATTGCCGCGATTTTACAGCAAATTTATCGCGATTTTTGTGCAGCATTGTACAGCATTAATTGCTGTGCCTTCCTGCACAAAAAAACGCATCAAAAACGCACCTTGTGAAAGCAGCCTTAAAAAAAATGCAGAAACACATGCTTTTTAATACAGGTGGTTTTGTAATTAACTCTAAGTTGAAACACTGGTGAAATAGGGTTTCTCTGCTGCTTGCCTCTTTGATGCAGTTGAAGAAAGCAAAAAAAATGCAATGTGGAGCCTGTCTACACAACATAGCTTTAACGTCAGATTTTGAGGCAGATTTTGAATCCAACCAGTGTTTTGTCCTTGATGTGTGAACACAGCCAAAGAGTGTACTTATTTCTTCACACACTGCTTTTGCATACTCACCTAGTTTTAGCAAATAAAGAATGACACAATGGAATTTGCCGTGTTGTTGTGCATCTGAGGTTGTATTTATATAATCTTAAGGCCTATTATATAATCCGCCACCCTGCTGAGTGGATACTGACAATCACTTGTTGTCACTATTCCTCTTGCCTTTTTCGGTGGGCGGACTCGCGCACCCCTGGATATCCCCCCCCCACACACACACTTTTTTTTTTTTTTTTCTTCTTTCTCCTTAGGGTGTTCCAGGCATTATATCTGAGTAAAAGTAGATTTCATGAAAAGGAACTGCCTTATTCCTAACATGACCTGCCTTTATGTTTGAACTCTGCTATTATGTTCTATAATTTGTCCGGCACGGCATATTATTTCATGCTAGATAATTGTTGTTTCTGTTCAGATTTACATATTTACAGATTGTAAGTGCATTTCTACTCTCCCTCATGCCCACCCTTTCCCCGGCATTCCCCTTCCCTCCCTCCGCCCCTCTTGACCCCCTTTGTTGCTCCCCCATGTTGGGGATATTGTTTGTTTGTATCTATTAATCTAAAAGTAATAATAAAAATAACGTTAAAAAAAATAATAATCTTAAGGCCTTCTGAGGACCAGATATTTTTTTTTATGTCCTGGTACGTGAAACTATAGAATTCAAAGATACTGTAGTTTCTTTATCTCATGACTCTATATGCCATACATGCTCAGTAATCTCTCTCTCTCTCTATTATATTTATATTTTATATATATATATATATATATATATATATATATATATATATATATATATATTTATATATATATATATATATATATATATAATATATATCTATATCTATATCAGATTTTTTTTTTTATAGGGGAACTGTGGCTAAATATTATCTAAGTTTATAACACACATATCTTTTTTCAGACCAGGCACATGACATTGAGGGATGTACTAGCCCTAAGCACACCAAACTAAAACTGTGCATTTTCAGGAAGAATTAAGCCAAGGTTTCACACTATAAAGAAAATATTGTTTCTTATATTTTAAAATATAAATACATTTGCAAATAGAAAACTATGATTTAGAAGTATAGAAAATTACTGGCTTTTAGCCTTTTTTCTCTCTTGCACAAAAAGGTAATTGGTTAGTGTTTGCATTGCATAGGTTAAGCATTCTGCTGAGACATTTGGTTCTATCCATCTCTATATCAATTTCTAGCAGCTGCATAAATAGTTAACGTATTTCTATTTTTTTTCTTTAAAACATGCCCACTGCACATTAATATGTAAGGGTCCTGGAGGAGGGGAGGGTTTATAAGTGATTCCCATCCTTACTGAGTGAGTTACCAATGGAGATGTCTATCTGGATTCTACTACCATCATTAACTTGGGGTGTAAGGGTATGTAACAATATTAGTTACTGGTAATTCCAGGTTTAGTGCTGGGTTGCTATTGGGATCCAGAGGGACAGGTGGCCTGGTTATAGCAGAAAAGAGTTAATGGTTCACTGTTCGATACAGAGGCAGAGTTTGGGCCTGTGTTTGTAGTGTGCAGTGAGTCAGAGCAGCTAGTGGGGTGGAGAAGGGGGGCCAGCTGGTGCTGAGGGGCATGATGCTGCAGTGGTGTGGAGTGTGAGACTAGAGAAGATCAAATGAGAACACAGGAGAGAGGAGAACCCCTTAAAAAAAGGAGTCTGGACTTCCGGTTCCGGCGCCGACATGAGGTGACGTGCGGAGTGGAGCTCCGAGACGGCATAGCACTCACCCGACAGATTTAACTGCCAATCAACCCTGGAATCACTGCTCGCAGGGGGAAGACGACAGCGGGAGTCACCCGGGGACAGAGAGGACGCGAGAGACCCATCTGGCGGCGGCAGGCAGCTGCGTGATACACGGTGCCGGCGGACGGTGACATACCCTGACAGACGGGAACAGAGGATCTGTTGAGGAGCGGCAGCGGAAAGCAGGTGACGGGGTCCCGGGACGGTCCGGAGCCTTAGCCCCCTTTAGGGCAAATTTGCAATAAACCGACCGGGTACTCGGCGGGAGTGCGGGGGAGGACGCGGCAAAATAGCGGGGGTGAGGGAGAAACAAAGGGGCGAAAAATAAACCCCCCATTTGTTCAGACACCAAGGAAGGGGCAATACAGCGCTCCCTCTCTATAAGTCCACGTGGGCTTTGTGACCGCTTTTAAAACAGCCAAGGGGAGAGAAGCCTGATCAGCCTCTGCTCAGCCCTCTCATTCCCCGCTCTCCCCCCTGTGGCAATTGACTCCCCCCAAATCTTTTGATTTGGAAACCCCCTATATAATATAATAAAAAAACCTGCTTTTCAGGACTGAAATCCCCAAATGCTCCTAAGTGGTATTAAAATCCTACCCCCACCAAACCCTTTCTCTTTAAAATTTATGGACCGCTACATACTAAAAAAAGGGAAAGTCAAAAAACCCCAAAAAAAAAGGAAAAGGGGGGAAAGGGGGGGTCCTGGGGGTGACCAGAAAGTCTGAAAGCTCATAAAAGCGCCCGAATGGGAAAGACCCTTCCCGCCCCCTAGGGGTATGGTATCCCTTTGAGAAATTACAGAGGGAAAAGTCCTCCCCGGAGGATAGTTACAAAAAAAATTGGACAGAGGTCGGGCCCCCCAAATACCCCCCGACCTAGGCAACATTAGAGCACCCTTTCCAATACTTCGAACAGCTCAAAGGGATATAAGGGAACATGGCGACAGGTGGGAATTAGGTTCAAAGTCCAGTCCCCCGGAAAAGGATGCTGATGCCTTAGAGCTCAATTACAGGGGGGTCACATCAGACAAACAAGGCCTAATTGATAAATTGGGGAAACTTGGAAAATCGTCAAGGCAAAAACAAATTTAAAGCATCAAAAGGGGCGAGAGGCTACCCCTAAAAAGCAGTTTGTTCGTGTGGCGAATTTGAAATCCCTGAATCTTGGGGCATATTACCCTGCGTAGTGGGAAAAGAGCACTTTGCATGGGGCTAATCTAAGGGGGGCCCAGAAACAAAAACCCAAAGCAATAAACATTTCCCAAGGGGCAGCCTAAAATGTCTTTGTCGGGATCCCCTAAATTACGCTGATAAAAAGCTACGATCCTTCAAAAGATAAAAAGTGAACCTCCTTTTTTCGGTTTCAAAAAACTAATTTTGGGAAGACTTTTGGGGAAGTTTTTAAAAACGACGAAAGGGCATTTTTCAAGGGTGAAAGAGCTGTTCCGCAGACAGAAAAAATTTTCAAATTTTGGGTCCCAGCAGTCCTGCGGGTCTTCCACAAAAATGGGTCCACATCTATTTTCCATTCGCCGAGGGGGAAAGGGCACAAGCCCTGCGGGAAAAAAATGCACCAGACAACCGATACCCTCACCAAAAGGCTCCCGGGAGATCGTGGAGCCACATTTTCCCAAAAAACACAAAGAAAAAGTGGGGAAAGAAGTTCCCCCAGCCCCCAACCCCCCCGAAAAACCCAGCGTAAACGTCGCCTCTGCTTTGGGGGAAAAAGACTCTGACAAGTGAAAAAAAGGGTTTTAAAGCTAGGGGGGGAAAGGGGAAATGCGGTTTTGGTTTCTGTGAGCAGTTAAAGGGTTTTTTAGATGGAAAAATGCCATTTGGGGGAAAAAAAATAATTGTTTCTTTTATTTTAAACCCCAAATTTTGGGAAGAAGGGGAAATTTGAAAGCAAAAAATTTTTGGGGGGAAGTACTTGCTGAAATTTTTCCCTCCAACATCCCTGTATTACCCTATGTTTTTTATGTTGTACCTTTTTTGGGTTTTTTTTTAAGTTCCGGGGGAGAGAAAAACCTGATATTTTCCATTTTTGGTCACAATTTACAAACACTGTTTACAAGGGGTTTTTCCACGGTCCACAGGCTTTTCCCCCTTTAACTATCCCTAATGATTGGGGAATTAAAACATGAATTTTTAAAGGGGCCTTCGTTCCCCTGAAAAAGGCTAATGGAAATTGAGGAAATTAAAAAAACGGGGGAAAGGGAAATACCCCATGCCCCAAGAAACCCATTGGAGGCCTTTTGACTTCCATCCCCTAAAAGGGCTTTGGGGTGGCAGGTTTTTTGGGTCCCCAAAGCTGGGGGGAAAGGAAAGGGGGGTGAATCTTTTTGGGGATACAAAAAAATTTAAAGTTTTCCCAAAACTGATAAAATCAATAACACGATTCTAAGGAAGTTTATAAAGTAAAACAATAGCAATAGCAGACACCAAATATACTATACAATGTTTATGCCCCAATTTGGGGACAGAAAATTACTTTTTTCCCAAAATTTTTAAATCGGGGAAAATCCTCCCCTGGGATGTTCCCTAAAAAATTGTTGGTGGCGATTTAAACACAGTCAAAAAAAGGCTAGGAGGATAAAAACGCCCAAGTTCCATTAAAAAAGGGAAGTAGTCCGGGGAAAATTTCTCCTGGAAAAAGCTAAACTTAAAGATATATGGGGGACCCCCATCCCAAAGGGAAAGGGGGAATTTACCCTTCTTCCCCCCCTCATTCACCCATGGTCAGAATGGGAATATCTTTGCCCTTTCCGCTCCGATGTTTAAAACAGATTTTGTTTCGGGACAATTGGAGATCTGGTTATTTTGGGCCCAACTCCAATTGTGATGGCCAAAACCGATATTCCCCAAAAGGGGGTCAAATATATCTGGCGCTTTCCCATATTTCTTTACAACCCATGAGGGAAATTTTGGGAATAGTTTTCGAGGTTGGTGGCTAGAATATAAACAAAAAAATTCAGGGAAAAACGAATCAACCCTCCCCTTTTTTGGGAAACGGGGAAAGCAGTGGTAAGGGGGGACTTAAAAATTTTCACATAACGGCAAGGAAAAAACAAGGGCAACTTAAATTGAGTGAAACTGCCCGTGAGCCCTTGGGAGGCATTACAGCCTTCCAAACTCATCCCAATCGTGAATTTCCCGGGAGAAAATGGGAGAGTTCTAGAGGGGAATATGGGGAAAAATTTGGGTGGGCCCAAAAGGGGAAAGCTCAAAAAAAATCAATTCCGTGATCCCAAAAATTTTCAAATTTTGGCAAAAAACCCCCGGGGAAAATACTAGCTAGACGGGTTTAAGGGGAAAACGGGACTCAAAAATTTGTTCTATCCATAAAAGGGTGAGAAAGGGGAAAAGTACAAGGGTTTTTTAGGAGAAAAAAATTGTAGGGGGAAATTTTAAAAAAATTTTTCTCTCTCTTTTTCCCCAAATGGACAAAAACCAAAAGGAAGCAATTTTTGGCCCAAAAAAATAGAGGAAATTTTCCCCGATTAACGAAGGGGGACCGGGAATTTCCCGGGGCCCCCATAAAAAGAAGACCCACTTAAGCAAACAATTCAAAAAATTTGGGAAATCAAAAGCCTTCCCCGGGGGGGGATGGCTTCACTGTTTGGATTTTTTTAAGATAATTCTCCCCAAAAATTTACCAGATTGGTTTTCCCCCTATAATCCTTTTTCAGGGGACTGCCCAAACCCCACCCCTATATGGAAAAGAGGCCAAAATTTCCCCCGGGTTTCTTTTCCCAAAACCAGGAAAAAACCCCCTACTATACCAAATCATAACCGTCCAATTTTTCCAAAAAAAAATGTGGATATTTTAAAATACTATTTTAAAAAAACTAGCAGATCGTCTGGCGATCTTGTTTTCTGCTTTGATCCCCAAGGGCCCACCAGGTGGGCCCTTTTTTCCCAAAAATAGATCCGCAAAACAAACATTCGAAGGGCCCTTTTCCGTCCTAGAAAGACATCAAAAGTCCACCCCCCACAACGAAAATTTCCCTTTCCCCGCTCTGCTGTCCCTTTGATGTGGAAGGCTTTCCCACAAATGTGAGGGGAAGTGGGGTTTGGGGAAAAGTGTCGGAACAATGGGGTTTGAGGGCCCTTTAGACAAATATCTCGTCTTTATTTAAAAAACCCCCTTTGGCAAAAGGGTAGCCCTCCCGGGGTTCTTGTCTTCTCCTTTTGGTTGGGAAGGGGTTTCGAGGAGGGGTTTTCCCTTTTCTCCTTGCTTTTTAATTTAGCCAATTGAACCCTTGGGAAAGATACATTAACAAAAACTGAAAGAATTTGGGGGAATAAAAGTAGGTAATCAAATTTTTTAAAAAATTCGCAATTTCAACCCGTTTGCGGGGCCCATCTAATATTTCTTTTGTGCGACCCCCCAAACCCAAAGAAATCCCCGTTGGGTAAAATTGATTTTTTTTAAACAGATTTGGTGTCAGTTCAGGTTTTAAAATCAACGTCAATAAATCGGAAAATTGGATCTCAAACCCCAGGTTCAAAGGGGCCCGAGACCACTGAAAATTCCCCGTTTTCCCGTGCGAAGGGCTAAACAAATTACCTTTGGGCATTTAAAATTGGGGAAAAAAACCAGGACTCCCCTTTTTAATCTCCAATTTTTTCCCCCAGGGGGATCCCAAAATCTGCTCTGAATTAAAAGGTTGGGCCCATCTACCACTTTCCTCCCATTTTGCCCCTTGCAAACCCAAACAAGATGAAATTTTTTTCCCAAAAGGGTTTTTAACCAAACCCTTCCCAAAAAAAAACCCCCTATTATTTAAAAAATACCTGGGAAAATACCTTCAATCGGCTTTCACTAAAAATTTTCTGGAGACATAAACGACCGAGGGAATTTCACTAGGGGAAATTGCCCCTTTTTAAAACCAAAGGACAAAGGGGGGGGGTGAACCCTTTCCCGACATCCGCCTTACAACTTTGGGCAATTTCTCAGACATGGCCCTAGAGGGGAAAAGGTTCCTCTTATTTTTTCAAAAACGCTCTGGAACCGGGGCTTGTAGCCCCCATGGAACCCCCACGCTTTGGGTTTCACACACCCTATAGGGTTCTCCCGGATGTAGCTAAAAAAGGGCTTGGGAGGAGAGACCCGATAAATTGGGGCCCGGAAAGCTGCTAGAAAAATTTTCAAACTCCCCTTCCAATCGTAATATCTGACATGGGAAGGGGCACCCAGAGTTTCGTTGGGGCAAGGAATCAGGGGTGATCCCTTGGAGTTCCCAAAGGGGGTTTGGGCAAAGCCCCTATTAATTTATAAACAGTCAGGAAACCCCGATTCTAAACATTTGGGGGAAAACCAGTCAAAATTCAAAATTTGACAACTCTCCGTTTTGGCCAATATCAACAAATTTAAAAAGCTTTTTACGGTCTAAAATTGGAAAACCCCACAAAGGTGACTAAAATCAACTTTTTTTGGGCACAAATTTTTTTGGGAAAATTTTTTCCTCCCCCCCAAATTACATTAAATTTTACGGGTTTTATAAACCAAACTAAAAATGGCCCCGTGATTTGAGTATTTGGTTTGGGTTGTTTGGGAAAGGGATCGTGACTTTCCGAAAATGGGGTATAAAAGGGGAATTCTTGGGAAGGGTGGAAACAAAATTAGAAAGGCTTTTGGGAAAAAGAATCCTGGGGAGACACCTATTTTCAGACTGGCTCTTTGGGGGATATTTCGGGTTTTAATATTTTACCACAACCCTTTCCTTCCCAAATGAATAACGGCATGCCCCAAAAAGTTCCCCAGCCCCTTTTGACCTGAAACATGGGGAAAATGGTCATGCCAGCCAAAATTTAAAATGTTTTTGGGTGGAAAATTTACTCTATTACTAAAATAAACTTTTATCATTATACCGATTTGACCCAATAAGTTTCCCATTCCATTACTTACCGGGGGGTGAGGGTGGAAAAAAAAAAGTCAAACGTTGCAACAAAAACAACCCATATCATCTTGATGGTGCCAAAGCTGCTCTTAAATTTTATAGCTAGAAACCCCCAGGGTCCGTCAACACCACGTGATTCGGTGGTAAAAACCCCCATTTCGGATGGACAAAACCCCTGATTCATAATAAAAAGGCACAAAAGGAAAATTTTTCGAATTGGCACCACTTTTTCTGGCATTCTTACGGATACGAGATACAAGGGCTTAGAATTTATTTTTGGGAACATCATGGGATCTAAAAACAAAGACTTGCAGGGTCCTTGGGAGGCTCCAGGTACAGGGCTAGGGAATTCGAGTAAACGTTAAAAATGAAGTGATGACAGAATGGAACAGGCAGCACAAAATGACTCTGTAAGTGGAACTCTTTTATTTGGGAGATTGTGGTTGTTAGCTCTCACGGAACTACAAACTGTTATTTAATTTGTTGGTTACTGTTTATGTCTTGCACCAGTAACTTGTTCTTTCAACAGACTCCGTTTCTAACCAGAGAAACTGATTTTTCCTAGCAATAGGGGGCTAAAAGACTTTGGTTTAGAACGAATGATTGAAGATGACAGACCTCGCCATCTTAGCAAAATCTGTGCATGATGTGTCTGTATCATAATGTCAGTTGGGCGAATAAGCAAGCCTTCTGTTGAAAATCTGTGAAATAATATTTTTGAAAATAAAATTTTCTTGATTTAAAAAAAAAAAAAAGGAGTCTGGTGGCCATGTGGAGAGGCATATTCCTGTGGCAAGCGTACCTGTTGTCCAGTGTACATGTATATAGTTGAGTGTTGAGGATAGGAAATCGGGAGAGGCTGGAGAGAGTCCTCTACTTTCAGAAACGGCAAGGAATCCAGGAAGGGACAGCGAACCGGTAAGCAGCGACGGAAAAAGCAAAACGCCTGAAGCTAGTAGTGTGGAGAGCTACTTATAGGCAGCACATAGAGGAGGGTTAAAGAGGACGCCCTTGTAAATGTGTGATGTGTTGGAATCACTGAATGCTGATATACCAATGTCATGTGTGGATTTCAAGTAATTGCTGAAGATCAGAAGTAAAAGCCCCATCAATTCCCAGATTATTGTGTTGTCTAAAGTTTTTTTTTTTTTTTTTTTTACAGCCGGTGCACCACAAGTCCCACACCACATCTCTCCCCACAATCACAAATGAACTGTTAGGCCATGTTCACACGGCTTATTTTGGGACAGATTTCAGCCCGTATTTCGCGCCGTACTGCATGAATTACGGGCTGAAATCCGCCCCAGTCATTAAGGTAATCCACAGCTCTCATAGAGAACTATGGATTCCGTCTCCTCTCCCCGCTCGCGAAATACGGCGAGCGGGGAGAAAGTGACATGTCAATTATCACGGCGGGACACGCGCCGTGAATAATGAATGTCTATGGGGCCAGCGAGCTACCCCCCCACCCCGCTGCTGAGCACACAGCGTAATTGTGGGCAAAATCCGTCTCACAATTACGCCGTGAATAAGCCGTGTGAACATAGCCTTAAAGGTGGTCGCCATGGCCAACAGGCGGACTGATTTGGGGTGCCGCTATAACACCACCACCCTTTACAGGGGTATGGTGCTTTGTTTGAGTTACCTAAGACAGGATAAAGCAAAATGACATCTAATGTACATTCGCTTATAGTTTAGATATTATACTGTATAAATATAGTTTCAATAAAATATGAACATATAAAATATCTTTGTTTTGCATTTATATGTATCCTAAATCTACTACTCAGCCCAGTCACATCACCCTAAAAAGGTCTGACCTCAATCTACTTCATTATAGGACCCATAGTAACAGGCATGAAGTATAAATGCAATAAATCTGCCAAAACACTAATATCAAGGAAAGATAAAGTATACTTCATGTTTTACCTCAGAGTTTGTAGGTTAAGTAACACTGGAACAAGTCTCTCTAGTCCTTCAGAGCCCAAGGAACATCCAGATAGATTAAGTTCTTCTATATTTGTGCAGGTTTCCAGAATAAATGCTAACACTGTGCAGTCTAGAGCCGACAGGTGAACATGAGAAAGGTTGAATCTTTTTTATGATTTCATTGCTTCCAGCACCAGAGCTTTATTCCGTGATTCAAACAGATAAAAGAATATATTAAGAAGACGTTGCTTGTTGTCTTCCCTTTCTCTCAGCCTCTGTTCTTCTGGAATTAAGTCCTTCAGCCAAGTGATGACATCTATGGAGGCCTGAGTTGCTTGGTTGTCCAGGTATCCATTTAGTATTGACCTGGTGGAGCCGTCTGATAGACCACACAGGAAACGAAGGAAGATTTTCACCGCGTCCATCAGAATAGGATTGGCTTTTTCTAGTGAATTCCTGTAACTTTCTCAGGAGAATAATCTGCATAATGCACCAAGGCAGAGAAGAATTCCTGAACCGTGAGATGTAAGAAGGAATAGCTCCCAGGATCCTCAGATTCTATGAGAAAACTTGATAAGAGCTTTGACTTATTGTCCACATGGAAGATCCCAGATCTCGTCATCAAAAATGAACCAAGTGATTCATGACCCCATGTTCTCCCATCCACCCGATGGAGCGCAGGAGCTTCTCGACGCAAATTTGGTCCCAGGGTGTGAATTGGGACAGGATGTTGGCGACAAATATGGCAAAGAGCTTTGGGCCCCTGTTTTGGGTAATAATGTCGCCGGTCGAATCACTACTTTTTGGGCGGAAGCCTTGGGTAATACTGTACAGATGATCCAGAGTAGGACGGAGGTAACAAGAACTGTACAAAGAGTCATTCTGCTTCACATAGGTAAAAGCCTTTTCTGCCAGTTCAGGGTCCGAGAAGAAGTTCTCAAAGTACATCTGTCCTTCTTTTTGGAAAAAAATCCAGTGATTTCTACCATTCGATGGAAAACTGTACAATCAAGGGATGCCAAGTCGGGTTTGGACGACTCGTCATGAGAACAGAACAACCTCTAAGAAGAGACTTTCTCACCAAACCACCACAATCTGACCACAATGCTCGGGCAGTTTTAGTGAGAGAGCACAAGTGATCCGATGTGAAATCCATTGTGTATTGTTTCATCAAAACCATCAAATATAAAGAGAAATTTCTCTGGATCTTGTGGGATGTTCCCAATCTGCTGCCCAGATGCGGTATTCCCTAAAGGGAAATCATTGCTCCAGACTAACCTCATGCTTCAGCCCTGTTCAGCTCCCGGAATTTGAAGAAAAAGACAAAAGAAATCTTTGATAGAGATCCCCCCTCACCCCAGTCATAGACAAACTTCTCCCATCAGTGTGGTCTTCCCTACCCCGGGCACTCCGCTCACCACCCATCATCTGGGCACACGTCTGGATCGGTGGCACCAGCGGAACATCTTGTTGGGGGAAATGCGTTGTAGTTTATTTAGGGTTCTCTTTAAATATTCCTCATGTTTTACCCCGGTCTGTATGAGCTCATTCTCAGGGCGTTCCCTAAAGTGGTCAGTGGAGACAATGACGAGGTTCACGTAACGCAAAGAGAACGGAAAACTCTCCACTCCCTGGTTACATCTTGGAGGATTGTTCTCTATAAGCTTCTCAGTTTTTTCAAGTAAATACTTCTTATGACAGTTCTGGACGTCTGTAGATAAAAGGAAAATGGAAAAGAAGGAAAATAAAACCAAAAAAAGTGTGTGTATATGGTATAATTATATATTTTTATATAATATATATATATATATATATAAAATAATTTTATTATATATATAATATATATATATAATATATATATAAAATATATCATACATACACACATGCATATATATAAAATAATATATATATATATATATTTTATAAACATCTTTAGTAAATTAAGCACAATTTCATTATTGTTAACCTTCTGGACTTGCTGGTTATTGAGAATGGCTGGCAGTCTGTGTAGCAAGGTAGTCCCATAGATTCAGCAGCAAACAGTGTGTGTTATGCCAATGACAATGTTACAGTATGATTGGTTTAGAAATCCAACATGAGCTGAGTCGAAATGAGTGACCCCTGGGGTTTTAAAGTTTTCCCTAACTACTATGTAGGGCCAGTGGCTCCATTTTATTCATGCAAAGGTTATATTTTAGGTGACCGTGCTTATGGTAGAGAGCAGGTAGGCTTTTTGTGAAAATGCAATTGGCTTAAAATTGTAGTCATGACCCTAGATCGACTGAAAGTGGCTTTTGTGTTGCAACACACCATGTACAATTTTTTGCACTCACAGATACAAATTCTGGTGCATTCTGCTTAGTTCCTCTCTCCAATGAGACACAGGCAAACAAGTCAAAAAATTGCTAGAAGCAGGATTTTTTAAGTCTACTGTGACAAGCCTATGGACAGGTATACACTTGCAGGCTGCTGCGGAGCAGAGAGCTCCCGGCCCCACAGATTACTCCACTGGGTTGCAAGCAGGCTCACTGGAGTATACAGCACAAGCGACATGAAAAGGTCATTGTGATGCTTGTGCGGCATCATGACTCCACGCCGCCTATGTAGAGACACAGGGAGCAGCAAGAGGTGAGTGTTATTATTTTTTTATTTTTCATCAGGGCCTATAGACCAACCTACATACTGGAGAGGCCGAAATACTTAAAACCAATTGAGGGGGACATATATACCTACCTCACTGGGGGGGGGGCGCCCTATAAACCACTGGAGCACCTACCATATTTTTCGGAATATAAGATGCACTTTTTTCCCCCCAAAATTTGGGAGGAAAATGGTGGTATGTCTTAAAGTCCGAAAAATACGACGTGTGTGTCTTATGGTCCGGAAAATACGGTATATACCAACCTGCACACTGGGGAGCATTAAATACATATAACCTACTGGGGAGACATATATACTTACCTACATACTGGGGGGCCCTGTATAACTGTCTATTTACTGGGATGACATTTCTACCTACACAGCGAGGGGCCCTATAAAACTACCAACATACTGGGGGGCTCTATATAATAACTAAGTTAAGGGGGGACCAGCATACCTACCAATCTACTGGGGGGGAGGGAGGGAGGGGGGACCTATCTACCTACCTACATACTGGGGGACCAATATAACTACCAATCTTCTGCGGTACCCTATACATCTATATACCTGCCTACCTACTGTGGGGGTCTATATACCTCCCTACCTAGTGGGGGGCCTACATAGGAACAATGGTTGACTCCCCATCCCCCACAACAAGCACCTGGCTTTCCTATGATAGGAAAGCGGGTTGCTGAGGGAAGAGGGTGTCACCATGTTTTCCTGTATAGATCCCCATTAGGTAGCTATATAGGTTCTAGAAAAGATAGGATTCTAAAATGTTTGTGTGGTAAATTCTGCAGAGATGAGTCATGACCAGAAAAAGTCATCATGGCGGTCTGGGACAGATGGAGAAGAAAAAGAAAAGGGAATGACTCCCATCAGAGGAGACGTCACCTGTGAGTGACTAGATGTAACTGCAGTGTAATCCGCTATATGTCTGCAGAGACTGTGTACACTGGTATCTCCTACTATATGGAGGTAACAGAGTTTGCAGAGCCTGTGTACACTGGTATCTACCACTATATGGTTACCGTATGATGGTAATATACAGTCTGCAGAACCTGTGTACACTGCTGTCTACCACTATATGGTCATTGTATGGAGGTAATAAAACAGTCTGCAGAGCCTGTGTACACTGCTGTCTACCACTATATGGTCACTGTATGGGGGTAATATACAGTCTGCAGAGCCTGTGTACACTGGTGTCTACCACTATATGGTCATTGTATGGAGGTAATATACAGTTTACAGAGCCTGTCTTCACTGGTGTCTACCACTATATGGTCAATGTATGGGGGTAATATACAGTCTGCAGAGCCTGTCTTCACTGGTGTCTACCACTATATGGTCATTGTATGGAGATAATATACAATCTGCAGAGCCTGTGTACACTGGTGTCTACCACTTTTATGGTCACTGTATGGAGGTAATATACAGTCTACAGAGCCTGTGTACACTGGTATCTACCACTATATGGTCACTGTATGGAGGTAATATACAGTTTACAGAGCCTGTGTTCACTGGTGTCTACCACTATGTGGTCATTGTATGGAGGTAATATACAGTGTGAAGAGCCTGTGTACACTGGTATCTACCACTATATGGTCACTGTATGGGGGTAATATACAGTCTGCAGAATCTGTGTACAGTGGTAGCTACCACTATATGGTCATTGTATTGAGCTAATATACAGTCTGCAGCGCCTGTGTACACTGGTAGCTACCACTATATGGTCATTGTATGGAGGTAATATATGCCTGCATAGCGTTTGTGTACAACTGATAGTAACATGTGGTGGTTGCATTTGTTTATAGTCTGACATTATTATTTGGTCCTTAAGTAGTAATATTATTGGGTCTTGGTATTCTAGAATTTTTTTTTAGTAACAATGATACGTATGGTATATTTTCTCCAGTGTATTATTCAGTAACTGTATAACTTATTTATCAGGTATTACACTATCATATTTAGGTGAGAGGTTTATAAAAAGTTAATTGGTCAGAGCTCCGTCTTGCGGATGCGATCAAATAATTGACATGCAATACTTTGATCGGGTCCATAAAGCGGACCCGACAGGCGCGAGGCAAACACGCAGCGGCGATCTCTCATGTGAACGCCGCTGCGTGTTCCTCGTTGCCGGCAGTGATAAAGTCACTGCTAATTGTTAGATGCGTCTCTGGGTCCGTCCCCGAGACGCATCTAAAAAGCGTATGTTCATACGGAGGCAAAACTCCATGTAAACAAGCCCTTAGAAAGTACAGCTTGTCCTGCAAAATAAAAACCCTCATATACCTATGTAGATGAAAAAATAAAGTTATGGCTCTGGGAAGCGGGGAGGGGAAAATGAACGTGAAAAAAAAAATAGGCCTCAACGTTAAGGGGTTCAAAGTTATGTTTGCTTTTTCTGTTGAATTTATTGTAACAGTGGTTATATCCTCCTATCTATATCTGTTATTGTTTTGGCTTTGTAGTGTTATATTGCAATGACAATCTACCCAACATAATGACACTTTTAGCAGAATATTTTGTGTTTGAACTAAACAATGTAACACAGCTTGAAGGAGTCCCTGCTATTGTCTGTGCGGTTTCTGTTTTTTTCGTGGCTTGATTCTTTTTGTTTAACTCCTTAACAACCGCCCACCGTCTTTTGACATGGGGCATTTCAGGTTGTTAGTCTGCAGTGACGTCGCTGCAATCAGAGTTTGCAGCGCCGCAGCAACCCTGATGTCAGGGCTATACTACACAGGCCTGTTCCCAGCGCAGCTTCTGCAAGCGCCGGGGAGCAGGGGAAAACCCCCCGGGCTCCCCGGGTGTTTTAACCCTTTGATTGCCGTGGTTCGTCATCGCAGCGTAATCAAAGGGTTTCCCCTGCTCTGTCGGGTGATCAGGACACCCGGTGACCCATCAGAGCCCGGGGAACAGCTGCAAAGTCAGCCCTGGGGACCTATAGTGGCCACAGGGATGTCTGTGCAAGAAGCCAGTGACCAGGGCAGACTGTGTGCTGTCCTGTTTGCTGCCTGTGTCAAACTGAATATGCTAATGCATTACTAAGTATCAAAAAAAAATTAAAACAGTTATCCCTTCATGGGATTTAAAAAAAACAAGTAAAAAACATAAAAAAAAAGTGTAGAAAAAATAAAATAATAAATATTTAATAAAAATTAATTGTGCATACATTGCACACACAAAAAAAACCCTATACATATGGTATTAGGTATCCACACGATCGTAATAACCTGTAGAATTAATCTAACAAGTTATTGGTGAATGTTGAAAAAAATTAGAAAAAAATTCAGCAATTATTTATAAGTGAACTTAAACTATTCACCCAAAAAGTACAACTTGTTTTTGGACGGAATATGTGCAAGTGAATGTGAAGGGGGAGGGCTTTTCTCTGCTCATCGCGGAGAAAAGCCATCCCCCCCACGGCCATGTGCACAGCACAAAAACCGAACAAATACTGGTCGGATAAACCAACTGGTATTTGTCCCTTGCCGTGGGGATGCACCCTAAGGCCGTGTTCACACGGCTTATTTCGCCGCGGATTAGCGCCGTACTCCGCCCCCGGATTTGCGCTGCATACGGCGCCAATCCCGGGAGTAAATTACGGTAATTTCCCCTGTTCTCATAGAGAACAGCGGATTCCATCGCCCCCTCCCCGCTCGGCGAATCCGCCGGGCGGGGAGAAAGTGACATGGGACATTATCCAGGCGCAATACCGCCGTGGATAATGGAAGTCTATGGGGCCGGCGGGCCGCACCCCCGCCCCACCCCTTATTCATGGCTTGCAATTCCGGCTTGAATAAGCCGTGTGAACGGGGC
This sequence comes from Phyllomedusa bahiana, assembly GCA_025379985.1. Taxonomy (NCBI): domain Eukaryota; kingdom Metazoa; phylum Chordata; class Amphibia; order Anura; family Hylidae; genus Phyllomedusa; species Phyllomedusa bahiana. The sequence goes on from JAODAL010006640.1 coordinate 115,421, forward strand.
CTAACTCTACTTTCAGGCGCTCTGCTTAAGGGGTTAAAAATGCTACAGCCAGATGTCTCTATAAAATATGTAGTAAAACACAGTTTTAGTGTTTGGGAGCAGTGGTATTCTCATAGTATTTTCCATAGGTTTTCAGACACCAGGGAAAACACCTGTAGATAATGTCACACAATAAAAATGCATAAATCATTTGGTGCTTTTTATGTGTGTTTTATAAAAAAGAATGCGACGGAAGCTTTAGGCCATTTCTACAAAGCGCTGGTTTTTGATCAAATTTTTAAGCGGATTCAGTATTTAGAATCTGCAAAAAAAAACTTGAAGCTGAAGTAATGCGATTTTAAAATACCGTAAAATGTTATAACTGAAGCCAATGGCATTTTACCATTACCAGCAGTCATCTGGGCTTGCTTGTTTGTTTTATAAGTTTATCTTAATGAAAACTGTGAACATTTTTACTATAATAAGGGTTTACATAGTGTGCACTTACCTTTTAGCTCTTCGGTAAGTTGGTGCCCATGTTCATCCAATTGGATTTGCTCCACCAGAGTGTTACCTAATAAGAAACAACACATTTAAACTATTTTGTAAAGATATTGTGAGTGCTGGGTGACATACAGTAAATATGAGATTATACAGTGACCAGGACAAGTTCTAATGGTCAGAGGTGTAACTAGAGTAGCCTGGGCCCCATACGATACTTTTTTAATGGCCCCCCCACGCCTCCCCAACCACGAACATTTACCGGGACCTCTTAATTTATGCAGTTACTAGATAATATAAGAAGCAATTACCTCAACATAGATATAACCATGATACTGCTACCAAACAAATCCCTCTATACCAAGACCAACATTACCAATAACACTACTACATATGGACCCGATTAGACCGCCATATCACGACCACAAATAACCACCACATAGTGACTGAATATTACCCTTATACTATCACTGAATAAAGATTAGTATACAAAGACCAATATTACCGCCATACAGTGGTAGATACGTGTACGCAGGTTCTGCAGACTGTATATTACCACCATACAGTGACAATATAGTGGTATATACCAGTGTACACAGGTGTCCTACATGCTATATATACCACCAGTTTTCCTTCTGTTCTGCATCCAGTCCAGACCACTCTTACCTGCAGATTTGGACACAAATATCTTAGAATCCTCCCTTTTCCAGCACCTCCCTCACCTCTATACAAACTTCCCAGGGGTGGGAGAGCAGGTACAGGCCATAGCTTAAAGGCCTAGTCTCCTGGAGGGGAGGGGAAGAATAAAGGATTCACCCCCTGGAGATTGTGTTACAGCTATGGCCTGTACCACTCAGAAACAAGTTACCAAGTAGACCCCCAATAGATAGGTTGGTAAGCCCTAAGTAGGTAGGTTGGTAGGCTCCAGGTAGGTAGACAGTACATAAGACTCAGCTAGGTGGGCTACATGTAGGTAGGTAGAATGGTCCTAGGTAGGCAGTAATTAGGCTCCAGTTAAGTTGGCAGCCCCAAGGTATGTAGGTAGACTGTAGTTATGACCCAGGTAGCTGAGTTTGATGTTGTTAGGTATATGGTTGCTAGGTAGGCAGTAGGTGGGCCACAAGTAGTGACGTAGGCTAAAGCTGGGGCCCACATTGGTAGTCTATAGGTGGGGTCCACATATGTAGATATGTAAATAGGATATAGGGGGGCCCAAATAGGCAGGCAAGGTTTAGGTAAGCTATAGGGGGCCCACATAGGTAGCCATAGTTTAGGAAGGCTATAGGGGCCATATAGGTAGGCAGAGTTTAGGTAGCTCTAGAGGCCCTTGTAGGTAGGTAGACAGGGTTTAGGCTCCATTAGTGTAAAAATAAAGACTTAACTTACTCACCTAACCACGATCCCCCGATGCGAAGCTCACGAACAGTCTCTGTGTTCAGCGCGGCGGCGAGATGATATGACGTCATTGCGCCAGCGCTCCTCTCTGCTAGGGGCAACAGCTGACCCTGCCTCTAAAATGCTCGGGATAGAGAGCGCAGGCGCTGAAAGGCAGGGGGGGCGGTGGCGTGCCCTGAATTTTCCGCCCCCCGCATGAACGTTATTTCATGCTGGGGGGCCCAGGAGGGAACTACAGTGGTACATCTTGGCCCCCGGCAAAGCCCCCCAAAGGGGGCCCAACTCCATACACTGCTATTCTGCTACCCTGGTAGTTACCCAACTAATGGCCAAAAGGGCAAAGCGGGAAAAATTGTGCCATCTTTTTTGAAACCCCCCAATCTCCCTAAGTATTAAAGCCCCATTTTTTATTTTTTCATTTGGGCCTATATACATGTCATGGCATTGATTGGTATGGACATATGTCCATCATACTAAGGGAGTGTCTATTAACAATGCTATCAGTTATTCATGAGAAGCATCACTGTTAAACTCTTTTAAACCGAGATCTAGTTTTGTAGGGCAGTATACTGCAGATATTGTTTCCTTCCATGCTGACAACAGTCAGTTTCAGCAATTAATTTTCCTACTACTAAACAGTCTCTAGGTTTTAACTTTAAGGTCCTTATTAAAAGTTAAGTTTTAAGTATAGTTTTGTCACCTTTGTAGAATTTTGGTAAATACAAGTCATGCTATGAGTAAGGGCAAACAGACGCCTCAAACGCGTCAGCGGTGATTTGTGCATACTTTCTTATGGGATGTTGAATTTTATGGATGCCGAATAAAACTGGAAGTTTTATATATTCTTCTGCATCCTCTGTTGCTGTATTACTACAAATCTGCTCTTGCACTGTTTACATCACTCCGGACAGATATACGTGCAATGACGTGTCCTATGTAACCTGCATTATGTAAAAGAAAGTTTTCCGTTTGTTTTGCGCTAAATTAAACGGGAGTTTATGAAACTATTTTTCACGTTTTTTTTGGGACCGGCACATACCAAAAGAAGGCAAAAAATGTTTTAAGTGGCCTTAGAAGTTAGGCCCTTTTACACAGCCGGGGACGGGTTTTCTCCGCCATAACGGACGGAAAAAAAACTGCAATTCTTTGGGTCGCATCCGCAAGACGGATTTGACAGCCGATGCAAATGCGCAGGGGCGATCACCATGGGACCCGCTGCGTGTCTGTCTTTGCCAGCATTGATAAACTCATGCAAATTTTTAGAATTCGAGAACCTAAAACGCATTAAAAAGCGAATGTTCACAAGGGACAAATGCCTGGAACAACCCCAAGGCAGGTTCCACCCCGGCTTTTCCGGCGAAATTTTGGGGGACTATTTCGCCCCCAAAAGCCGGTGCCGGGAGCGGGGGGTGGCGGGGGGCCGTTCCCCCCCGGGCCCCCATGAATTCATTATTCTCGGCCCGAATTCGCCGGGAAAAAATGACAGTCATTTTCTCCCCCCTCGCCGTTGGGTACAGGAGAGAAACCTAATCCATAGTCCATGAAAACTGTGGATTACCTTAATGACGGGGACCTTTTTCACCCTTATTTGAGCGCAGGGGCGGGCAAATAGGGACTAAAAAAAATCCCACATTCCCCGGTAACATGCCAAGGATGATACTGTATAAAAGGCAGAGGACAGATGTAGAAGGAGCACGAGGGGGTGTGATTGTACAGGTCCCCCGATGTCTAATTATTATATATATATGAAGCACTGGAATTTGTCCCCTCTGTGCTTATTTTTTGTAAAGCATTTTTGACTGCCCCCCCAAAAGAAATAAACCTTTTCATTTTTCCGCCAATCCCCTTTTCAATTTCCAGTAGCCCTATATGGGGGGCCACAGAAAATCGAAATCCAACCCCGTTTTTTTTTTTTGTTTTTTTTTTAAAGCAAAACCCTGGGCCAAAAATTTTGGGGGCGGCGAAGTTAAAATACCACATTTTAAGGAATTAAAAATACCATCGGGTTTCCCAAAGGGAAATTAAAATACCCCCTCGTAATTTCAATGGTATTTTTAATTTGCGGTAACAAGCCCTTTAAATGGGAAAATAGGTTGGGACAGTGATTTATGTTAAGTCTAACACTCAGGGCTATATCTAAAAGTGTTGAGCCCTGTAGACCATTGAGTATTTACCAGACCATTAAAAGTTAGAAAAGAGCACTTGGCTATGATGTGGCAAACTTCAACTTTTATGAAAGTACAACTCCAGGCATGACATAGAAAATGATAAAAGTATCTGGACAAAGACCCACACACACCACACCACATAGAGAAAAAACAGGATAGTGGGATGGGAAAGGGATCAAAACCCCCAAACCCCACCCCTAGGTCAAACTCCAAAATTTATAACTCCGACACCAGATAAGATCCAGAGATGAATTCAGAAGAAACCAAACCTAGAAATTACTTCAGACCCCACTATTTGCATGTCGTTCAGGCCTCAGGCTTTTTTTCATTTCTAGGTGCTGCTGCACACAGTCCCCAGATAACAGCCAGAATCAGGAGCTTCCGCTGCAATCCCCATTGCTTTACTACTCCTAACGCTCTTCTTTCCACCAACAGAAACTGGTGAATCAGAATTTAGTAGTTTTGTCAGAGACTTTTCTCCGTGTTAGATAAATGATAATAAGCTGATACCTCCAATAAGACTAAGAGCTACAATCTGAATAAATTCTCCCAGTCCGAACAGAAACCTCTCTGTGAATACACTGCAGTAAATGACTGATCCAGTGGGAGAGCTTTATTACTGTGGCCATGTATGGTAGGACACATCTCACAATGTTACCTCTCTGATGGAGCTCCTCCAGTACAGCGTGCACGCCAGGGGGATTATAACGGCTCCGTAAGACATAAAGACTGACCCACAATGCTATCATTGCTTCTCTTCCTTTATCAAATATATCGTTTAATAAAGTCCGGGCCAATGTTTTCTTATTATTTTCTAAACTTTCGTATTTCTGTAAAAGGTTACATATAGAGGTCATTACACAAAGATGCATAATACAAAGGGTTAATGTACAAAATTATTCTTGTTCCAGAAAGAAAGAGAAATCTATGGAAGCCACAAGTATCAATCAGGCTATTCTCCAGGATCTAATGACCCTTAAATATAAAGGTGGTTGCAGGAGGAGGGGAGGATGGTGGGGGATCCACCTAGACTGGAGAATAAACTTTCAGGGTGTTCTTCATTATATAGAAGCTCCTGCCTTCTACTAAATTGGAAATTGTTCTAAGATTTACTCTTTAAAGGGGTTATCTCACTCCATTGATTCATCTCACCTCAGTCCTGTTTTCTTGGTTTCACTTTGAATTCAGGGGCGAGTTTACTGTCTTCCACTAGGCTGCAGTAGAAGACTTGTCTGTAGCTATAGAAAAACCAATGCTGGCAGCCTATCAGGAGAGATCAAACAGGTCGGGCAGCTATAGGCATGCTGGAAGCCTATCAGGAAGATCAAACAGTTGCAGTCTATAGGATCCTTGAGTTTCAAGTGCAGCCTATCAGGAGAGAGAGAATAGGTTTTCTGTAGCAAATAGCAAACCAGTGCTGGGCAGCCATGGGAGAGATCTAACAGGTCTGTAGCTACCTGAGGAGCTGCAGCGACCTGAGGAGCTGATGCAGCCCATACAAGAGGGGATATCTAGGAATAGGTAGGACACTGTTAATGGAAACATATTACAAAGTAACTTGTTTTCGCAAGATCTTGCCTCTTGTAAACAGCAGGAAGAGGGCCACATGGACTAAACTGCACTTATAACACATGATAATATAAGGCACTCGTGAATAACACTGGCAGTTTATAGCTCATCACCTGAACATCACAGAACTTTCGGGAATACAGTTCATTCAAGAGAGAATTAGTATTCAGGTTCTCCACAATGTAGTGTAGGTCATCCTGGAAATATTCATTTCGCATCCTCAGCCATGATCCTTAAAACCAAACAAAGATCCTGGTGAAACTGCCGGATCTCATCATCTAGGAAATAATGGAGACACAAGAATGAAGTCCAGAACATGCAAAGGAATGGTGACATTAATGTGTAATATTCCAGTCCTGGATCACTTTACAATTCACCGGCCCAATTAGGATGTATTTACAGGAGACAAGGCTACACGGCAGACTTCAGACTAGCGAGAGAGAGCACCCCCCTCATAACTACAAGCCTCCTGAATTCCTTCATAGATGCTATTGCCCCAATATGTTCGGTACAGCAGACCATTAACTACGACAGGATATTTTGGTGACATACACCGAGTTGTGCCTATGCTCAAATTCCTCATCTCATGGTCTGCAGAACTAGTCCTGTCCAGCATTACAAAGATACTAATATCTTTAGGCACTATATAATGCTTCATTTCTACTGTGTAGACGCTGCAGGGAGATTAAATACCTGCTGCCAGATTTCTCCCCAGATTACAGCTGGTCACTGGGGTCACAGCAGGGGGGCACTTTGAGTTTAGTTGATTGACAAGGGAACCCAATAACAAGTGTAAAGCAGCCAATATTATTATTACATAGTACTTACAGATAATCCATTTTAAAGGCGTGTTCTGGGACCTAACATTGCTTGTTTCTCCATTGGGCCTGAGTAATAATTGAAGATTTTTAAAATTACCTCTTGGGCGCTCCCCTTTAAGTCTTTTGGGGCTTTTTCCGTTCTTCACATTTCCAGTGAACGGGCTTTACATTGGACTTACGGCCCCAGAGGAACATACAGGTGAAGTTGGGGGTCTGTAAAATTGGCGCACCCGTCATTTGGAAAAAATGAACTTCCCCCCGGGAACGGGGTTTGGGGGGGGTTACAGACATTTTGGAGGTTTTGTAGAAAAACACCTTAATTGCTGTGTATTTATGCAAAAAAGTGTCAAAAAAGTGTCAAAAATGAACAAAAAAAGCTCTGTGGAAAAAAACCCTTTTTATGGTTTTATCTTTACTTTTTTCTATGCACCGCAAAAAAACAATTAAAGGGGTTTTTTCACTAAAATTTATTTACTCCCCTCAGTCCTGTTTTCCCCTTTTTTCATTTTGAATTCGGGGTGGTTTCTTACAGGGTGCAGTAAAGCCCGGCGTGCTTAGCGACCATTGGGACCCCAAAAAGGGAGTTTTAACAGGGTTTTTACTTAGCAACCCGTGCGGCAGACATCGGGGGGGAATTTTCAATAGCAAAAACCTGTTCAACCAAGGGGAGAAAGTAATCAAAAAGAATCGAGCAGGTCGAAGCTGTACTATAGCGACCGCACTGGCAGCCTATCGGGGAGAGGAACAGGTCTGTAGTTAGCGACCTGAGGAGCTGATGCGCCCATACAAGAGGGGATAATTTGGAATAGGTGGACTGTTAAGGACACTATTCAAAGTGACTTTTTTTTTAAAAGATTTTTAAAACCCCTGGAGTAGACGCCCTTTTTAATTTTATTTTCTGGAACCCCTTTTTATATGCACAAGGCATAACGGCACGTTTTGACATTTAAGCATCATCTAGACATAAGTGAACATAATTTTAATTGTCTTAACCTGTTCATCATTCATTTCACTTTTCTAATGAGCCATGAACCTCTATTGTGATTGGGTATGCGCATCTTCATTTTGGGTTATTTCTTCCCTACCAATTGCATAATTAATAAGGTTCTCGGGGTCCCGCCTTATTTGGGATCCCGTAAACCGAATAAGCCACCCGAGTATAACCCGAGGCACCTACTTTTGCCAAAAAAACCGGGGGGAAACTTATTTACTCGGTAAAAAACCTTTGGGGGGAAAATGCAGCGGGTATGGTGAATTTTTTAAAAAAAAAAAAAAAAACCAAAAAAATTAAAAAGGCAGTTTAAATGTCCCCATAGGCAGATATAGGGGGTTTAAAAATCCCCCATAGGCAAAAGGCTGTATACCCTTTTTCCCCTAGGCAGGTTAAAGCAGTATTGGGCCTCCAGGACAATGGGTAAAATTGGGAGGGAAGGTCCCATAGCGGATAGGCGGTATAGGTCTTTTGGCTGGTATAGGGAGGGGAAGGCCCCCCCTAGCAGGATAAAAAAGGCCCCCCGGGTAAGGCAGCTATTCCCCCGGCAGGCTATAGCAAAATTTCCCCCATGGAGGTTAAGGCAAGATAGTCCTCAAGGGGTTATGGCAGGGATAGGTCCCCCCCTGGAAAAGGGAAAAGGGAGGTATAGGGAGGGGATAAGCGGGATGGTCCTCCAGGCAGGGTAAAGGCAGGAAGGTCCCCCCCACAGGTATAAGCAGGTTTTGGGCGGCTATAGGAGGAGGGCAAACTATAGGCGGCATAGGTCCCCTACATATAAAATTGGTAAGGCAGGGGTTAGGAAGGATTTAAAAACAAAAAAACCCCTTAAAACCCGGCTCCCCCGCTCCCTCCCCTCACGCTCCCCCCCCCCTCGCTGTCCCCGGGCCTCCCGCGCCTCTCCCGTCTTCTCGGGACAGGGGGGTGAGTCATCAGCCGGCACCAGCGTGTGACGCAAGCTGCCTTGCCGAAACTCCGGACACCGCGGTCTGCGGCCGCCCGGATCCACGCGGAGTGCCGCTCTTCCCCCGCATGGTACCCCCTTCCCCTATATACCCCCCGGGGGAGTCGCATGTGGGGTGAAGGATGCTACGTCCCCGGGACCCTGAAAAGTGCCCGGAACTGGCGCCACCCCCCCCTTCAGATTGGCCCCTGAGGACCCATATAGCTAAGTGTCTCTGCCCCTCGGGCCATCGCACCCCCCGGGCCAAACATTACTCGGTTAAGCCGAGGGATTTTTCAGAAAAATTTTTTGTGCTGAAAAACCTTTTATACTTGAGTATATAGGGACTTTTCCTATTTTATTTACTTTGCTTCTTTATCGTTCATTTTAAATTGAGCGTCTAAAAATTTTTTTTGTTCCTAGTATGCATTATATCTTGGTGTTTTTTTTTGTGTCTGCCCCTTTTTTTGACATTTTATATTTTTTGGACTTATACTTTCCCGGGGTTTGGGGTTGTTTTTTACAGACCTTTTGAATATTCAGCTTTTTAATTTTTTTTAAATTTTTTTCTTTTCGGTTTCTTTTTTCCCAATAAAAAATCAGTTTATTTTTTCATAATTTGGTTTTTCACCAATTTCTGTGTTCTCTTTTCTCTGGTTTGCCTCTACCATAGGCTTTTTGATACAGCACCCGCGCCTGTATAATTATTTATTGTGGTACCCGTCATTTTTCATTTCTGTCATTCAGGATAATGAAAGGCATCTGATTTTGTCAAGTCATTCTAAAATACCGCTCTTCCATATCAGGGCAGGTTGTGTGAATTTTAACTTAGGATCATTTACCAAATGTATTAAAAAAAAATTTTTTTAAAAGAAAAAAAGGGGGAATCCCTTCCATCAGGGAAAGGAAAAATTTACAAATCCTAGACGTTTTTCCGCTCACTCCCAAACCTAAAGAGATTATATTTAGGAGCAAAAATAAATAAATTTTAAAATCGAAAAATATTTTACAACTTTATTTTTTTTTCCCTCTTTTCTGGGTTTCTATCAATGTTAAGTAATGGGGGGTGGAGATTCCCTTTTTTTTAATTTTATTTACTATACCATCCTGGGATTTCACTAGATGACTGTACATTACTCTTATATATTATACCATTTTTTAGGACACAATTATAGTTTTCACTTAAGTTCCCTTCTCAGTGTTATGTTCTATACAAATGCACCCCAAAAACCCTCTTTTAAATTAGTAGAGATACCCACAACATATTTTAAAAAAAATGGGGTCTTACTTAATAAAAAATTTTTAAAAAAAAATTTTTTTAACATATACCAATTATAAACAAAAAAGTACAAAAAAAAAAATGCAAAAAAGGGGGAAAACCAATAAAAAGGTCCCCGCGATTTTAAAAAAGTTCAACAATTATGCATAATTAATGTGAAAAATCTATATTGTAGCATGACGTACCCCAAGTAACCAATTGCCAAATTAAAAATAATAACTAGGGAACCTTAAAGGGATAAAAAATTACGGCTTTCGCATACAAAAGAGAAAAAAAAATTTTAAAAATTATATACCCCAAAAGTTTCAATACAAGAGTTTAAACCCCAACAGGAAAAATTTTAATGGGCCAGTAGAATAATTACATAGAACCAAATTGAATGGTAATTGGACATCTATTTTGTAAAATACCCTATTGGAAAAAGAGTGAAGTGGGGATCGTTGCGGTCCCGTCCCGTCAGTGTTATGTTGTAGCATTTAAAAACACGTAGAAAATACTTACAGTCTGATGCATCTTTTATGTAGCTTGTGGTGTGTGTTTCTAGGAATCAGAAAAAGCTAAGAAAAAAAAACCCCACCACCTATTGGATTAAGGTAGCAACTCCTCTTGAATGGGAAAATGTGTGATTTAACTTCTATACATGATTGAGAAAGTATTTAAGATCAATGTGCTTTTAGGATAATAGAACCATAAACATCGAAAGATCACACCCTAATCAATTAAATCGAAGAGAAACTGCTTACAGAAAATGAAGCTTTACCAGAAAAGTTTTAGAACAGATTTAAAAAGCTGAAAAGAGGAATCAATAAAAAAAAAAAAAAAAAAAAAAAAAACAATATAAGAAATATAAGAATATAAAAAAAACAATATAAGATTAAACAATATAAGATAAGCAGGACCATTCTAAAATTATACTTTAAGGGGTTGTTCACATGACGATTCTGGATATGTGTTGGGTCTGAAAATCGCATCCAAAAACGCAGCGGTGATCGGATCCTAAACGGATCCAACACGTATCCAACATGCAGCAGGATCACACGCTATACTTTATTATAGGGCTCCTGCTGCATCTTTCAGATCAAGAATGGACATGACAATTCTTGGGATGGATCAGAACGACGCAATATAAACATGCATCGGCACTCGACTCGTGTGAACGTCGATGCATGTACTCCCGTGATGGGGGGGGGGGTGGCGCGGCCCCATAGACTGTCATTACTTGCAGCGCGTAAGCGCCGTGAATAATTGACATGTCACTTCTCTCCCCGCGCATCGTATTGTGCGCCCGGGGAAAGGAGGCGTAATCCATAGTTCTCTATGAGAACTGTGGATTACCGTAATGACCAGGACGCATTTCGCTCATAATTGAGTGCAGTACGCCACGAAATGCGCCCCAATTTAACCTGTGTGAACTTAGCCTAAGGATTCAGGGAAATGATAAATAAATCTATATTGGCAGCGATAAAAATCAGGTTACACAGCGCCACCCAGTGGATGTTTACATTCATATTGGCAGTGCTAAAAAAAAATAGGTTACAGTGCCACCCAGTGGAGGTTGTCCAGAATTGTACGGATATTTTGTATGTAGAGTGTTTACATCTATTTATATTGCAATTTATATTGTATTTATTTTTTTATGTGTATTTGTATTTGTATTTTGGTTTTCTTTTTATACAAGTAACCAAAGGCAGCGTCTGTAATGAATTTTAAGGGTGTTGCCTAATTGACTGAGTTCTCCATCTATTTAAGCCGATGTATGTATTTTTTTTAATGAAGTCTTATTTAGATGAAACGCATTGTTCTATGTGCTATAAATTATTTGTTATTTTATCCTGTAGTCCCGGTTGCACTGGTAAAATCTCTTACACCTGTCCGTCCCTTCAGTCAAAGTGGACGGGAGTTCAGTTTATCCGAATTTTACTTTTTTTACATGTGCTCAATAAGGGCACAGCGTTTTCTGAGGCCCAAAGGTCAATGATTAACCTTTCCATTGAGGTGAAAGGTAGCCTCATCACTGAACACAAGCTTGGCTGTGAATTCCTCCTCTTCTAAGTCGATGAAAAAGTCACAGTGTTTTGGTTGGTGGTCTGGTTTTAAGCTTCTGATAAAGATGCAATCTGCATGAGTGACAACGCAGACATCTCCTATGATCCACCACAGCGTGGTTTGGTGCAACCTGTAGTTCCATTATAGTTAGAATGGTTGACTTTCTTTTATTACGCTCATACATGGCTTGAATCCTGTTAACTATCTCTTCTGAAGACTTTGGGCAGCGCTCAGTTTTTCAACGACAAACACCCAGTGATTGCAAATTGTTTCATGCAAAATTTCAACATGAAATGTAGCTTCTATGTGAAGCACATGTACCACATTTATCCTGGCTTATATGAGAAGCAAAATAAAGCTTGAATAGGCCAGGTTGAATGAGAACGCTTTGTGTTGGAGTAAGGGTGCTTTCAGATGGTGCGTTTGATGCATTTTTTGCTGCATTTTTAGTGCAGCAATGTACAGCATTAATTGCTGTGCCTTCCTGCACAAGAAACGCAAAATCGCGGTAAAAAACACCGTCAAAAATGCACCGTGTGAAAGCACCCTAAAGTTTCTGCCTAAATCAGTGTGACCCAGGATAAATGAATAAGGTGTTTCAAACTAATTTTGTAGTCTCTTCCTTTGGTGCCTGATTACTATTACTATGGGTTGTGATAGTTTGTTCACTATACTACAGAACTAATGTAATAAATGCAAAAGCAGGCCTAAGGGCCCTTAATTAGGCTTGGCTGCCATGCAAAGCAGTCAGCACTCCACAATCATGTTTCAGAGGGCAAATGGGTGATGGAGGAGGCATCCCTTCCTGTTTAGCAGCTCAGATACTTCAGTAACACTGACCACGACACTTAGGGCATGTCACAATGGGGCTCTATGGAAAACCCATGCAGTGGGATTTCCGCCCGGCGGTTTTGCCGCACGCGGTCCGGCTGCAAAACATTGTAGAAGCACAATCTTCCGTCCGGTTTCCGGATGGAACCTGTGCTTCTCAACGTGAAGGGGGAGGGCTTTTCTCTGCTCATCGCGGAGAAAAGCCTCCCCCGCGCGGCTGTGGTGACAGCCGCAAAACAGGACAGATACCGGCCGGCAAGCCGACCGGTATTTGTCCTATGCCGTGGGAACGCACCCTTAAGTGGGTGGGAAGGATGGCAGTTCTCAGCTTTATGAGGCCTTATCATCTGGTTGTTTTCACAGAAGCTGCTCTTCCCAGGTTTCTAATTCCCACTTCCTGTGCAGGCTGTGGGCAGGTCTATAGCACTGGCTAACATTTCAGCTCTGCAAGCTTCTATTCCTAGCTGTGCCTGTTAGAGGGAGGGATGGTGAGGTTTTAAGAAAAAACAAAAATGACACTGTCCACGCTCAATGTCTGGCTTTAAAAGTGAGCTAACAGGTCTGTCTTTGCAATGAGCGCACGTTACTAGTGAGAAAGAAAAACTTAGATTCTGACAAAACAACCACTGTGATTCTTCTACATTCAGGCTGTTATCTGTGTATTTACATACAAAGATAACAGTTTTACCAATGTATTCTGCAGCCCTGACAGGATGGCTATTCAGCTCTGTTCAGTAAAAAGGTAAGAGCAGAGACTGAGAAGCTCGTGTCCTGCTGAAGAGACACACCAGGAAGTGATCACTGCTGCTAGAGCAGACACTTTGTCTGTATCCAATGACAAAATCTGTAAACAAGCAGGAGATAATAATTTCCATATCTTTGGAATTAAGCAGAGTTGTTTTAGAAATAATTATTATTTACCTTGGCCTACATCTTCAAAACTAAATTATAAAGATCTGAATACACCTTTAACAGTTGACACCTGACGTGCATGGTGCAGGCTCAGCTCTTGATCCACTCCTTGACCCCCTGCTTGCAAATGTAACTCACATATACACTCACCGGCCACTTTATGAGGTACACCATGCTAGTAACGGGTTGGACCCCCTTTTGGGTCAGAACTGGGCCCCCAATTCTTTTTGGCATAGAATTTCCCCAAGGTTTTTGGGAAAGATGCCCCCAATTGGTACCCAAAAAGGGGGCCCCAAAGAGTGCCAAAAAATATTCCCCCCCACCAAGGCCCCCCAAACCCCCCCCACCGAACCGTTGGGAAAAAGGCAGGGTTTGGGAACCATGCTTTCAGTTTTTTACGGGCCCCCTTCTGGGCCCTCCCCCCGAATGCCAGGGAGAAATTTGAGACTCATCCGACCCGGCAAAGTTTTTCCCAAAACTTCTAAATTTTCCCCAAATTTTGAAAGAGCTTGGGGAAAAATTTGGGGCCCATTTCCTGGGTTTTTAGCTGAAAGGGAGGGGCACCCCCCGGGGGTTTTTTCTGCTGCTTAAACCCATCGGGCCCCAAAGTTTTGGGCCGTTTCTGTGCGTTTAGGGGATGCTCTTCCCCCCCCACCCTTTGGGTTTTTAACGGCCGGGTATTGAGTCACTGTTGCCCCTTTTTAAACCCCTCGAACCCGGCCCCGCCCCTTCCCCCTTTGAACCCCCTGGGACAACAAAGGCAATTTTCCCCCCACAGGACTGCCGCTCACCAGGGGGTTTTTTTTTTTTCGGGCCATTCCTTTAAAAACCCCCCCCCAAAATGGTTGTGCGTGAAAAACCCCGGGGAGATCAAAAGTTTCCCGAAAACTCAACCAGCCCTTCTGGCACCAACAACCATTTCCACGTTTTTAAAAGGGACTCAAAACACCTTTCTTTCCCATATGGGTAGCTTGGTTTGAACGCAGGAGGTTTTTCTTACCAGTCTAATGCCAAATGCCCCGGGGTTGCCGCCATTTGATTGGCTGATTAGAAATTTAAAGGGCCCCGTTCAAAACCCCCGGGTTATTTTGCCCCGGATTTTGGGCCCACGGAAATTTAAAAGATCGGGCAATCCGTTGGCAAAACAGCCCCAAAAAAATCCCCAAACCTATTTTCTAATTGAATTTAATGAAAATACGGCTCTTCATTCACCCCACGCGAAATTCCGTTCCGGATTGCCCCGGATTGGGCGGAAAAGGCCCAAAAAAAAACCGACGGAAAAAAAAAACCCCAATTCCCCCCAATTGGGGGGGGGGGGGGCAAAATTTTATTACGGATGGGTTCACCACCACCCTTTTTGGAATGGGGAATTCCCCTCGGAAATCAGTTTCAAATAAAGGGCCACACTTTGGAAAACTTATTTTGGGAACTGTTTTCCCAAAATGATTTCAGAACATATTTACAACGGGGAAAACGTTGTAAATAAAGTTCTGAAATAAAACCTGTGAACGAGGCCTTAGCCCATCAGGAATTTTCAAAAAAATCAAGGATGTAAAATTGGGGAAAAATGTAAAATTTTAAATTTTTGGTGGGATCCCTTTTCCAAGTACAGTAATGAGAATTTTGGGTGGGAAAAGAAGACAGGAATCCTTAACCCCCACTGGGAAAAAGGGAAACCCCCCCCCATCTAAAGGACTTTTTTTTACTCATTTTGAGCTTTGGGGGAGAAATTTGGGAAAAAACCCCGCAAGAAAAAAAAATTTAAATTTCATTTTTAAGGACAAAGATAAAAAAAACTAAATTTTTTTAAGGACAGCAGAATTTTTCCCCCCCCACATTCTTCAACTAGCTTTTTTTTTTTTTAAAGCATTTAAAAAGTTGAGCTTCATTTATTACTTTCGATGGAGTGATTTTCAACCCTGACAAAACGCACAAGGGGTAGCACTTCTCCTTTTTTTCAGTTCTCCCCCACCTGAATTCTATTTGCTTTTCTGGTTTAAAGAAAAAACTGCGAATTCAACAGAGCATTTTTAAAGGGCCTGGGGGAGCAGTAAAAGGGTGCAAACACCACCTTTTAAAAGGGGGTTTTCCCAAATTTATAATATATACACTGTGTTTCACTGCCCTGGAAACAAAGGGCTTCCCGAGCAAATTTTTAAAATTAAAAACCCCCACACAACCTACAATGTCAAATGACAAATTTCTGATCTGCAAAATTTAAAGAGAGATACTGAAATCAGGAAATTTTACTTTAAAATGGGGTCAAAGCCTCCCTCTACTGAAAAGGGGTGGTACTACAAATTTCCCGTCCTTTCTCTTACCCGTATTAAGGGGTGCATCAGTGGTTGGGTCTATAGCGCCTCTCTACATACAGGCACATGTCCTGGGGGCTCTCCCTTACATGAATTTGTGAGGTTCATGCAGTGATTGGAAAGGCCCCATAGCTCCTCTCTACTGTACAGGGGGCGGTACTACAAAACCTGTAAAAGCTCTTTCAAATTTTTATTGAGGTCAGCAGGATTAATGGTCTAAAAGATCCTCTCTTTTTTAAAAAGTGCGGTACTACATGTCCGGTACTGCTCTTTCAAGTTTTTATGAGGGGCATGGTGATTGGTGGGGCAAAGCGCCCCTCTAAGTACAGGCAGTAAATACAGCCCTGTACGGGCCCTTTCATGTTTTTAGGGAGTGCAAGCAGTTTATTGGGGGGCCCATAGCTCCTACTAAAATTTTATCCTTTCTCAAAAAGTCCCTGTACTGCCCCTTTCATGTTTAATGAGGTGCATTTGTGAATGGTTTGTCCT
>JAODAL010006641.1:0-131654 GCA_025379985.1 Phyllomedusa bahiana
ACTGTACTCCCTTGATTTTACAGTAATATTTTCGAATTGACCATGTTCCTAATACAGGCAAGAGAACCATAACCTCTAAAAGATAAATGCTCCATTGGGATCATCGATGGTCAGACCACGCTCCTACAACCTCAATTCCATAAAATTTGGGGGAACACTAAAAAAATTTGGGTGAATAAAAACTGAATGCAATGATGTGGAGGTGCCAACATCTAATATTTTATTCAGAATAGAACATTGATGACAAATCAAAAGTTTAATCTGAGTAAATTTTAACTTTTGAAAGGAAAAAATTGTTGATTCAAAACTTCACAGTGTCTACAAATGCCAAAAAATTTGGGGACAAGTAGCATAAGTGGCTGGAAAATGACATTGAGCATATAACGAACAGCTGGAAGACCAATCAACACTAATTAGGTGAATTGACACATGATTGGGTATAAAAAAAAGCTACTCAAGGTCAGTGTCTCTCTGAAGCCAAGATGGTAAGAGGATCACCAATTCCACCATTGTTGCGCAGAAAGTAGTGCAGCAATACCAGGATGGTGTTACCCCAGCGTAAAATAGCAAAGACTTTTTAAAGTTTATCATCAACCATACATAACATCATCAAAAAGATTTAGAGAATCTGGAAAAAATCGCTGGGGTGTAAGGGTCAAGGCTGTAAAACTCTACTGGATGCTCATGATCTCCGGGCCCTTAAACATCACTGCACCTCAAACAGGAATGCCACTGTCAAGGAAATAACAAAATTTGGGCTAGGAATACTTCCAGAAAGCATTGTCAGTGAACACAATCAACCGTCCCATCCGCCGTTGCCAGCTGAAACTCTACAGTGCAAAGAGGAAGCCATTTTAAGCAACCCCACAAGTTCAGCCGTTTGCACTGGGGCAGGGGGTCATTTAAAATGAAGTGTGGCAAAATGGAAACTGTTCTCGTGGTCAGATGAGTCCGATTTGAAGTTCTTTATGAAAAAGTGGGACGCCATGTCATCCCGGGCCAGCAGAGGACAAGACAACCCAAGTTTGTTATCAACGCTCTCATAGAAACCCTGCATCACTGATGGTATGGGTTGCATGAGTGCTTGTGGCATGGGCAGCTTGCATTTGTCTGGAAAGGCCACTATTAACTGCAGAGAGCTTTTGTTCAGGGTTCTAAAAACAAATATGCCCCCCATCTAGACGTCATCTCTTTCAGGGAAGACCCTGCTTTTTCAAAAGATAATTTCCCAGACCACATTGTGCTCCTTATAGGCATGCGATTAATGTCTGAATTTGTCTCTCAATATGGTTTACATGCATTAGTTAAATAATTAATGCCTGGTGCCACCTTATGGCCTTTGTTTGTAAGGTTTCACAAATGTTTATTGTTTCCTGTTCAAGAAGAAGTTCTTTGCATTATGGGTAGAAGAAACTCACCTCATGTCTGCACAGAGAGGACATCAGCCATCTCATCTCTGCTCTTCTTGAAGCATAGTTGGTAAGCTGTTCGGTTGTGGAAATGTCTAGCTATTTCTATTTTTCAAAAGCACGCTATTTACATTTTAGAACTTTTGTGTGAGTTTTGCAGATTATACTTTTGTGTTTTTCAGATTGACCGGGAAAATTTTAACCCCACCTTTAAAAGTTTTTTACTGTATTTGTACTTTGCACATTTTTTATGTTTTACAAAACTTCCTATGTTATTCAATGAAACATTTTTGTTTGTCCATTTTTTTTTCCCCCAATCCTACCACCTTTTTAAAATAAATCAGAAAACTTAAAACACGGTCGAAAATTATTGACAAGTAGGAAGGCTTTTTTACTGCTTGTGGGCCCCCCATAGCCCCCGGGGGTACGTGAAGGGGGGAAGAAGACCACTTTTTCTGCAGAAATTTTCACAAAAACCATGGCAAACGTAGGGAAGGTTCCGGGCACTGAAAGGGCCCACCTTTGCATTCCAGTTTATTTCACCTATAGAAAAATTTTGGCGCATCAAAAGGGAAAAAGTGCAAACCAAAAAGGGAAGGCCCAAGACGATTAAATTGGGTTAGAAGCTTGATTAGACATGAAGGGAGAGGATTCCTATTTTTAAACTTAAAGAAACTGGTCCCCCTTTTGCCCCCAAAACGTCTTTTTAAACCTTTTTGTAAAAAGAAGGGGGGAGGGCCAAAAACAGTGGAAAAAAAGGGGTTTGGTCCCAATTTTTTGGGTTTGTTGACCATAAAATTTTTTGGAAAAAACATATTTTTCCCTATAATGATACTTTCTCAGGTTTAAATTTTTGATCTGTGATTTTTTTGTTCTATTCTGAATTATAAAATTACATTTTGGCGCTCCACATCATTGCATTTCAGTTTTTTTTTAAAAATTTTGTTTTAGTGCCCCAACTTTTTTTTGGAATTGGGTTGTATTTTCTTAAAAACTCAACCCCACAAGGAATCAGCAATCCCCCCATTTCCAAAGGAAAAAAAACACACTTTCTCCTTTCTAATCCAAACTAAAAAACCAGAGTTACAGAAAAAATTTTTGGGGAATTTATTTCTCCAAAAAACTGCCTATTATCCCAAAAGGGCCCTTTAAACCATTTGAAATGCTTATATAACATATATGCATGGAGTCCTCATCAAACTATCCTCAAAATTTAAAAAGAATAAACCTAAGGAAATTGGTTCTCCATTTTCCCAAATATCCAGGTTAGAGAGATACCAACAAACTTCTCCATCAAACATCACCCAAACAGAACTTAAAACAAAACTACGCCCTTTTTCCTAAAAAAAACTTAATCGGGATTAAAGATTCCCATTTTTAAATCCCTTTCCAAATTTCTCATTACCTTTTTTTTAAAAAAACCTAATAAGTTTATGGCTAGAATAGTTGCAAATCTGAAACCCAAAACTAAAATTCCTTTCCTTTTATCTGCTTCCCCAAATACCAGAATAACAAATTCTCAATCCATAGCTTACGGATTTTTGCGTTATACACAAAAACTATAAAAACCCAAAAAATGACCTTTAGCATTTGGATTCCTACTAACCCAAAAATTTTTCAATTTCCCAAACTCCCTCCTTTTAATTTTTCCCACTTTTGTCTCGGAAACCCTCTTCAAGTCCTAAATACACATTTTGCGGAAGCAGAAAATGCACGTACAATTCATTCCTCCCTCTAGGCAAGGCAGCGGGCCCGGATGGGTAGTCTAATGAATACTATAAAATATTTAAAACCAAATTTTTTTGACCCTTTTTTCAGCAAAATTTTTTTAAATTTAGTGTGAAAAATTTTTTTGGTTCTCCCCTAAAGAAAATTCTTGAGCTACTATTATAACAATACCTAAAAAGGGAAAAAACTCCCCCCACAACCCGCTTTTTAGGGTTATTTTTATTCTTCTATTTTCGCTACAAACTTATAGTAAATAGGTTACTTAAAGTTTTGCCCTCATTGAATCAACCTGATTGTTTTATGAGAGGTAGGCAAACCCTTCTTGGTACCAAGCAAATGATCAATATTCTATACAAACTGGAAATGGGAAAAAAAAGGGGGGCCCTTTAAATACTTTTTTTCCCTCGTGGGGGTAAGGGCATTTTAAATGGAAATTTTGCATTTCGTACTCCCTTTAAAAAATTTGGGGGTTTACCAGTCCTATCCCTTTTCTTTCTGTTAAAACTCTGTAAAAAAGGGACCCCAAACAAAAGTTTTTTGTCAATGGCATACTCCCCCAAATCCTTTTCAATACAATTGGGACCAGAAAAAGGGGCCCTCTTTTCTCCTTTTTTTTTGCCCCTTCTTATTTGGGGCCCCTTGGCCCGAAAAAAAAAAGATTTCCCCTGAGATATTTGGGTTTTTTAAAATTTTGTGATTAAATCACACACCAAAAACCTTTTTTTTTTGATAACTTTAAAATTTTGGGGTTAAAAACAAAGTTAAATAAATCATTGCCTGCACCTCTCACTCTTCTAGAAAAAATAAAATTAGTCTAGTACCATTTTATAAAACCCCAACCCAAAACTAAAATTGTCAAAACAAAAGATTAAGGTTTTAATTTAACCCCTAAAATTTAAAACTTTAACCAAAAAAGGGTTTTTAGATGGGGAAAAACCAAAAATAAATCAAACTAAATCACAATAGTAAAAATTTTTAATTATTTTTTTATTAGCATAATGCATATAGCAAATATATTAAAAAGTCAAAAACATGATGGACAAATAGAACAAGAAACAGTGGGTACTAAATCATGATCAAGGTAATTAATATAAAATGAAACTTAATATATAGACCGATTCAATGGCAAAAAAAATTTAATACAAACAAAGGCACAAACACAGAAAAGGGAAAAGTGCCTAACCAGTATCAATAACTAACAATATAGTTAATCACATACATAGCTCAGTGATACATTTACAATGGTATGCAAAAATCTGAAGTGCCAATGCTTAATAATAAACTAAAGTATAAATACTAAAGTGAGACAATGCCATTAATCAAACATTAATCAGGGTATATACAGAAATCTAAATTGCCAATGCTTAGTAATAAAAAAAAAAATAATAATAATAGGGTAACACAATGCCATAAATCAAAAATTGTTCACAGTATACAAACGGTCAAAACATGATTATAATTACTGACTTCAGAAAACCCTGTTTGTATCTGTTTTTTTTCTCTTTATATTGGTCTATGTATTAAATTTCATTTTATATTAATTATCATGATTGATCATGATTTAGTGCCCTCTGTTTCTAGTTCTATTTGTCCATCATGTTTTTGACTTTTTAATATGTATTATGCTAATAAAAATTTAATATGCTTTTTTTATTCTGATTTTGTTTGATTTATTTTTGATCTTGCATCTAAGAACTTTGTAGGTTATGTACCATTCTATAAAGTCAATCATTCAAAATCAGTGATTCTTTGTATAGAACGTGCACCCTTAAGGCAACATATATGTAACTTGGCGTCGGCACACCAGTTCTAAATCGAAATAGAGGAGTGTGTAATACGACAGTATGAAAATTGTTATGCGCCAAACATTTTGGCACACAGGGTGTTATGCTTTGTATGGCAGTTTTGAACCAAACTTTGGTTTTAATCTACCGTTACATATTCAATCCCAACTTCAGGCTCGTCTCCCCTTTAAATGGTCCAACTCAGCTATCTAATATCTAGGTATACAATTCACCGGAAAGTATTCCTCCCATGTCAGAGCCAACCTTTCCTTCCCCCCTCTTATTTCTTCTCTGCAAAAAAAAAAACTTGACAGGATATCAAAAAATTGAACAGTCATGGTTAGGCTGTATTGTATTATTATATAAAATTAAAATATTCCACAAAATCTTTTATTACGCACTCTTCCAGTTCCTACTCCTACTTTCAGGCTCTTCCAATCCCAAATAATAAATTCATCTGGCAGCATAAAATACCTAGACTTTCTAAATCCTTAATAATGAAATATACTAAATCAGGGGGTTTAGGTCTCCTTTATCTGCACATTTAGCATTTTGTGACCAAATCACACACTGATGGAATCATATGCAGGAGAGAACTTGGGCTTCAATGAAAGCTCAGATGATAGGCATGCAATCCTTACAGCCATGACTTCTTTCTCCAAATTCCTGCATCACATTTAGAACTCAAAATTCCTCTAACCATTGGCTTTATGCTTCATTGTTGGCTGAAGACTAGATCCTGACTATTATCCCCAAATATCCATGGCAACTCTATCCATGCCATTATCAACCCTAACCAAACATATTCTGAACTTATCTACCAACGCCTGGAAAACCAAAAGCATTCTGCTCTTTTCATATATAATAGTGTATTCATCTCTTCAGCGCTTCCTGGTGCTCAAAAGACCTTTTATCTCTATGATACAGATTATTTTACTTATCTTAGAATGGCACACTTCCTTCGAGAAAAATCAGATTTTTTTAATTGTACTATCCTATCTCTGGTTCTAACAACTCTCCATAGTTGAAAACAAAAAAGGGCACTATAACGTTTTATGTTTTTCTTGCTTACAATACACAATTTGTTCCCCACTTGCACTAATTTTGGGGAACAATACCAAAATCATTAACGAACTGGTATTATACTCCTTTACGTCTATCTAAAATATATCCAACATCATCGCCATGTTGTTGGAGATCCTGTAGCTCACTAGGCTCTCTATTCCATATATTCTGGAAGTGTAGAATTTGTTGACCTATTGGAAGCCCGTGTATTACCTACATTGGGGATTTAACAAGATAAGGCTAAGGCCTAAGCCCTAAAGAACCATGATAGCCCGTTGAGGCCATCAATAAATCGTTCCCTTTCCACACGCGAAAAATATTAGGTAGCTCAATATCAACTTCCTGCATGCAAAAAAGCAGCCATATGTGGTGAAACTGGAAGAATCATCCCATCATTCCAGAAGAGAGCAGAACCAATTAAAAGGACAGCTAAGTGAGCACCCAATTAAATAGTTATTTTAAAAAATTACTGCTTTCCGAGTGAACGACTGGTGTCAAAGCAAGTTTTTTGTCCTGGGACTGCTTGGCCAAAACAGTTGACTGCCAGTGCTAACTAAAGACCAAGATTTTCATGGCAGGAAACACCTCACTTCTCTTACCTTACCCCAGCTTTTCTTCTTTCCGCTTCATTTAGTTTGTATAGATACTGTTACTTATAGTAATGTTATTTTTTATGGGTTTATTACTATAGAGGTAATATGAAGCCTAGCCTCATGAATGCTCTCTGCCTTCATATCTACATTTTCTTATATATAGGCCTTTATTGTAAAAGGTTATACATATTTCTTACTGTTTTTCAAAATACAAAAAAATAAAGTGGCTGATGAGACTTACTCACCTTTATTGTCTTAACTTGTTATAGCAATATTGTGTAGTGACCATAGAATACCTGATTTGACTTGATTAATATATATACATTAAATGCTTTCTAAATGATCTCAAGGCCATTGCCTACTTACCTTGACCTAATTAATCCTTTCAGGATTTGTCTATTATCTGTACTATCATCTTTTTGCCAAGTCTCGTGTTGGTCACTCCTGTTTATGCTGAACTTTCTAAATTATTAATAAAAACAATGGTGATGTCAAGGCAGGTAGGGGCAGGATTTTATTAGAGATAATACTAGGGCAATGATAACTTAGATAGACAGTCTGAAAGAGATGTGCTCTGATGTATTGTAGTGTTCTGATAAGTCTGGGCTACATGCTTTAACGGACGAAGTCACGTGTAAGTTTACACCTGTGTTATACTTTATGCGCAAGTGCCAAAATTTGGTGAGAATTTTTTACGCACATACCATTGCACCATGAATCAATGCCTGAGAGATGTGATGGCCACATCCTTTTAACTGTACACCACACCCAGTTTTGTCTTGTGAGGCGCAGAAGGTGTCTAAGAATCCTGTCACAAAAACACATTGATCAAGTTGGTCGTGCAAGCATGTATTACAAGGATTGTGAGAGCCCAGAGCATTGTGAGAAAAAATTCTACAATATTCTACAATTGCTACATTAAATGTGCCTCAGTGTTTTCTCACTTAATCACCAACAGATTAAAAGAGCAAAGCATTTACCTTAGATCAGCTTTAGGTTTTTACCCCAGTCTACACTAACTGCAGACTCTATGTAGTCCACACTGAGTCCCGTAGGAACAGGTGAGCTGGAATTTCAGCACTGGGAGACTGCGGTTGAAGAGGTTGCAAGGTAGATATATATATATATATATTTATTATTGATTGCCTTTTTTAAAAACAGACTCTTCATCAATTAGTTTTGTCTAAATTTAACTTTTACAACACCTTTAATACTGACACTAACACCTTTACTATCACCAACCACCCTGCATAAAGACATAATACCGTCAATGGCCTACACCTCCAGGAATGTAGATAATCTTCACTGCATAAGACCTAGATACTGATTAACCCCTTAACAACATTCGACATACAGGGTGGCTAAAGGAGAATCTTCTTAACAAAACAACGTTAAGCCCATTTTAGATTATTAGTAGATATGGCTTCCATAGATCTTAAAGTGCTTTTGTATAAACAATGAAGGGATTTTAATCTATCCCGTGTGGATCTGAAAAATTTCATTTATTGATAGTTGTTGAAAGAGAATAGACCCGCAAAATTGTCATTACCTGCTACAAGGGAAGGAAAACCAGCGATATGTCACAGCTGTGGACCTGTGCTAACTGGAGTTTACATGAAGGTATGAGGCTCTGTCTCCATTGGTTTCCCGCTGGGTGACCTCAGGGTGTCAATGGTGGCCATTACAGCCCAAAAGCCTAACAAAGCCTGTCTGTGATGTCCCCTTGACAGGCCGTGCCCAGAGGCTGGAAGATCTCAATTACAATGGAACATCAATCTTACTCATCCCAGACTTCACAGAAAATACGAGCTACTTTTGTGGATGTTAAGCATCAGCTAAGGCATCTGTCTATTAAATACTCCATGGCATATCCAGCGTATCTCACAGTGGGTTAGAACAATAAACTAAATCTTTTTCACAACACCAAAGGACATGTGGGACTGGATAAATCTGCTACCGAGATCACCTGGACGCTGATGTGAGCTGGACATGGGGAATTCTTGTGGTGTTATAAGATCTGGACAGTAGGATAATGTTATTTTTTAAAACAAATGCAAAGAGTAGTCCGCTCACCCTTGATGTCTAATATGGAATCCTCTGTTGGTCGGAGCATGGTAGCGAAGATGAAGTCTCCTTCCAGTAAAACAGAGAAATACGTGTAGTGTACCAGCTGCACATCCACACAGGATAGTTACATAGTTACATAGTTACATAGTTTGTCAGGCCGTAAAAAGAGCATTCGTCCATCCAAGTTAAGCCCATTTAGATTAAATGTGTTGCTAACAAAGTTTTTAAAGTCCGTTGATCAAGAGGAAGGCAGAAACACCCATGCAGGTAGGAAGCCAAATTGACCTATGTTAGGGGAATAAAATTCCTTCCTGACTCCAATTCTCGGCGATTCGGAGTAAAAGTCCCTGGATCATCGACCCCTCCCAGATCCTAGTCACTATAACTTGTTATATGTACACCCTGGAAAAATGTATCCAGCCCTTCTTCGGATCCCTAGTCCACCTTACTGTATAACTTGTTATGTTATCACTCTATCTAGAAGAATGATCCATGCCATGGCTTGAACTCTGTTAGTTCGAATCACCATGTCAATTTTCCTTGGGCAGAGAGTTCCACGTCTCGACCGCTCTAACAGAGTAAAGAATTCCCTTTTTTTTTTATGTGAAGAACTTTTTTTCCTCAAGAACGTAGAAGAGGTTGCCCCCTGCTTATCTAGATACAGTCCTTGGGGTATAAAAAATTTTAGCGAGATCTCTATGGCCCTAAATATATTTAAAAAACATTAATTATGTCCCCCCGAAGCCGTCTTTTCTCTAGAAACAAAAATAAACCTTAAACCTTGATAAATCTTTTGGATAATTGCAGTCACGCCCAGGCCATTTAATTATTTTTGATGTTGCCATGACCTTTGTACCTGTTTAAGCTCTACAAAGTGCTTTCATGTGCATGCGTGCCCAAAAGATGAGAGACACAATAATTCAATGTGTGGTCTAAACAGTGACTTGTATAGTGGGTGATTATTGTTACCGTCATGTGGATACTATGCCCTTTTGAATACACCCCTAGATCCTATTAGCATTGGCTGCTGGGCTGCCTGACCATGGCTGAGCTACAGTTAAGTTTACTGTCCACTAGGATTCCCAAGTCCTTATCCCTGTAACTTTTACCCAGTGTTTTTTCATTTAACTTGTAATGCCAAGATTGTATGATTTGTTTTCCTCCACCATGTGCAAACCTTGAGTTTAGTCTGTGTTAAGATCTCATCTGCCCTCGTTCTCTGCCCAGGCCTCCAACCGAATCCAGATCCCTTTGTAATAAACACATTATCTCCAATTGCTGAATGGATTCCTTTTACAGTGCTTAGATTGATTCTGCAAAGATCGATACTTCTACTGTGCAATCCCTGTGTAAGATCATTTATGAAAATAGATTAAAGAGGAGGGGATCCCATACTGAGGCCCTGTGTTTTACCCAATAGTAACAGGGATCCAGTAATGTGAGTATTGCACCGTTAATTACCACGCACTTTGTTTTCTATCAGTGAGCACAGTTGCTTTACCCACTTGACACAATAGTTCCCCCAGTCCAAGCATTCTCATTTTTAGCTTACTAACCTTTTATGTGGAAACATATCAAATGCTTTAGAAAAGATCCTGAAATATTTGACATCCAGTGCCTCGACCCCGATCCAAGTCTGGCAAAAACATTAACCTCCTCATAGAGCTGATGAGATTAGTCTGAAGGAGACCCAATCCTTATAAAACACCATGCTGGAAACGGCGTTAATACATCTTATTTTCAGTGAGTTGATATACCTCTAGGGAATGCTTCTCGTAGGAAGAAAGTTCAAACATTTTAGCCACAACAGAAGGTTAAGCTTACCCAGGCCTATAGTTTACAGAATGTCTTTTGAGACCACTTATTTGAAAAATGGCACCATATTTGCTAGTGAGCAAATACCATTTTGGGACATACCCCGTTATTATACAGTTCCGATATAATATTAAAAAAATAGAGGTCTTATCTAACAAAGAACTCCCTTAGTGACACGCGGGTGTGATAACCGTCAGGGCAGGAGGGAGAATTGTCTATTGTAATCTTCCTAAGGCGAAACATGCACTTCTTCCATGGGTTAGGACAAGAAACATTTAAGTTGGAATTTACCGTCGCTCCACTGGCACAGATCAGAACAGGGAAGATCAATTCTATCCTCGGTAAATAACAGTGGAGGAAGAGAATTGTGTTATAGTGTTTGCTTTTTTGTCTCAGCGCCCTCTATTGTTCTCTCCCTCTGTACTTTTTAAAAGAGGCAGACATTTTTTATTTTTTAATTCTAATTTTACTATTTATAATAGTTTAAGAAAATATTTTAGAGGGTTGATAGTTTTACTTTCTATTGCATAACGTCTTTCGTCGTTCCAGGCTTTTGCACTTTATGCAGTTTATTTTAACACACACTTTATGTTCAATTCCCTATATCATTCTTAGCGCCTTTTCGCTAGCCCTCAGGATTTAGTAGCTGAAACGCTCTGGTTTTTGTTTTATATTGGCTTTCTTTACAGTCTCTGTTGGAATTCCGACATGAAGGGTGATTTTCCGGTTTGCTTATAATATGTTATTACCATATTGGTATAAGTACCTCTTACAGTGGGCAACTACAGATGGTTTTAAAGATCTCCCATATATTTTTTGTTCTGCTATAATTTTTAAAAACCCTTGTTACAAGTCAATACAGTTGATTGTGCCCCTCTCCTAAGCAAGGTAAAATATTAAGCCCTTCCTCAAATTCAGATGTTTTTGTAGGCTCCATGCACAAAAAGCATATATTGTCGATGAGTAAATGGAAGTTTTAATTATATTATGGGTCAGCTAATTCCCTAGGTGAGCCCTCAACCTGGAACCTTTGTTACTCATGGTCCGGTCTATAGTCAAATAATTAGTCTAGTAGAGGGGACTTTCCTCTAGTCAGGTTCACATGCCATCATTTGGGAAGGTAATTATCATTTAGTTATATACAAAAACCTGGTTTCCTTTGTGAGAGACTCTGTGGTTTCAGGATTCCCAAGTATTATGTCTGGGTAAGTTTATGTCGCCCAGAAATAAAGACAACCATTCATTTTCTGATTAGATGCTTATCATTTGCAATGAGGAGACATTGCTATCTATGGATTCTGTTATATTTAGGAGAGCCTATAGCAGGACTCCTAATTAGAATAGATATTACTGTTACGTCCACCACCATGTATATGATTACAATAATGATTACCAACCTGTTCACTACACTGTACCTATTCTTCCCGAACGGGCTTCAGTCAGGGAATTTTTAAATAGAAGACAGACACCTCTCCTCCCTACCGGAGTTTACGCGGTCTACTTCTATAAAAGATACTGTAACCCTGCAAATGAAATTAAAACGGGACCAGTCGTAAGCTTTCGTTCCAGGACCAAGTCTCATTATCCCTCACTAATGTCATATTTTTCTTCGGCAATTAATATTGTCTGAAGATTCATTTATTTGTATTGGTCCAAACTCCTGGCAATTGGTCAGAATGCCAATTTAAGAGATTATTTTCCAGTTTTTATTGCTTTGAACCATTCCCTCCACTCCACCACCCTGAATTTATTAATAAATTACCAGATCTGAATATCTTCACTATCTTGCATGGGTAATATGTGTAGTTTCTCCCACCCAGTCACCTAGTTTTAATAGTGTCATCCTGCTATACCTAGCCAAGTTTGGTCCCTCCAATACAGCTGGACGCCTCACCCATTTAGGTGCAGCCTGTCCCTAGCATAAAGCGACTGTAGCCAAGATGATGTCAGCCGCAGTTCTGATCCCAAAAACCCAAATTCCCTCTTTCGATACACCGTATTTTGAGCACTTAATTACACCTCTTAATGTCTCCTCTGACCTCTTGGCTGGGCCCGATGAGAACAGGTAATATTTCTGGGAAAAGAATATTAACCCTGAGAAGGTCCTTGCCCTTGAGACTTTTTGCCCTAAGTCCCTGAATTAATTATTTAGAAATTCTATCCAACCTACCTCTAAAAACTTTGTCATTGGTGCCATGTGGCCATAGACAGCGGGTCTTCCACCAGCCCCACCAGCAAATCTGTCAGACCCGATCCGCAATATGTCGAACCACGAGGCAAGGGGAAAAACGAGAAATAAAGGGGAAAGAAAAGAGAAGAACAGAAAAGAAAAAAAGAAAAGAAGAAGAAGGGCCCCAGGAAAACAACATACTGTTCGGTTCCCGGAGGTCTTTGTGAGCTGATTGCCCTGTCTGTTGCCCCTTAAATAATTGTAGTTTCAAGTATCACATCTATTTCTTATATTAAAAAATAAAATCCCAACATAAAAGTCCCAGTCATAGAACGAAAATGTGTGAAAACCAACGCAGCATATTAAGCAATCAGATGTGAAAATTCCTGGGATTAAACGCTGCCGCGTTTGCTCGGGGAGGGAAAGACAGTTTTCTTAGTCGTAAGTGTAGTTATCCAGAATGGATGTTGGTGTGACTTAATATTGGGTGGTTTGAGACCAGCCCATATATTACACTGTCTCACTCTCCATTCCCCTCACTCATTTGTGAAGGGGACTGGGGATAGGAAGGGAGAAAAATGACGGCTATATCTAAAACTATGTGAAGACATTATAAAAACATTAAAACAATTAGGTCCATAACAAAAAACTTATATATACAGATGCTAGGTAAGTTAATAATAGTAGAATATGTCTCTGCGCTAAATTTTTAGTCCCATCCTCCTGGGCTTCCGGGGGAGTCCCCCCCCTCCATAAAATAAAATCCATAGTTGCCATATCTCTATTTAATAGTTTCTTATAGTGATCCCCTCCTCTCTCAGATTTACTTACTTTTTATACTCCCATGGACGAGTAAGTTAGCATGGTCGGTTCCCACACAAACCTATGCGCGGAGAAGATGTTGCAGGATACGAAGGAATGATGATAACTGATTCTGGTTCTTAAGTTGCATCAGACAGATGCCTGCGGATGTGAACTTTAAAGGCGCATGATGTACAACCTACATATTGGATCTTGCAGCTGTTAAAATTAACCACGCATATCACATATTTTGTGCAACAATTAATAAAAGTTTTTTATCTGATAAGTTTGTTTAGTGTTTATGAGAATTAAAGGATGTAATTTGTTCTAAACTTAAACTAGGAGATTAAAAGGACGGTTCCCTGAAGGTAGCATGGCCCTTTCTAAGATGTGAGTTTAAGTTGGTGTTTGTAGTAGTATTTGCATATCTTGGGATGCATATAGTAGTGGAAGATTTTTTTTATAATTGAAGTGATTTGTCTGAAGTGAGGTGTACAAGTTGTTGAAAAATAAATCTGTTGGCTACCATGTATCTTATTAATATCCTTTTTTGTGACAACCTTCGGAGTATATTGGGATAGTACCCATTAGTCCGAGTGAGGAGGTGGCTCATCGGCCTCATGCCGCTTCACCCACAGCCGGCGGTGAGAGCTACAGCCACGAGTGATTAAGCCCTTAGCTCCGGCGAGCTCCGGACCTAAATCGCAGGAAGAAGAAAGGATCGTGCTCCTGCTGTCTCCTACCAGGCAGCCTGGGAGTGTAATTAAACACTCGCCAGAGGATTGTCATCTAGATGTCATCACATGCCCGGCACTGCATTGTGGGTTTGGTGATTGCCAGTCGCCATGGAGACGAGTACACAGCAATAAGCTGTGTACTGACCGCCTCTTTCCAACAATACAGAAAAAAAAGTTTCAGCTCACTTGAAATAGAGGAGCGGCTCGGTGTGTGAATACGCTTTAAATATTCATTATGAGTGTGGGATACAAGCGGGATGAGAACCAGCCACAGCTATAAGCTGTGTACTGACATGGCCTCTTGTAGAGAAGTGAAGATTGGAAGATCTCTCAAACAATATTTTTAGAGGAAAAAGTGAAATAAGATGTAAAAAAAGTGAAATAAAGTGAATAAAACTAAACACGTTAAAACCGCCCTTTTTCTCTCCTTTAAATGTCAAATCTAATCCCAATAAAAGAACAAAAATAAAATTAACACATTTGGTATTGGCACGCATGTGTAGAACCCAAACTGCCTAGAAATATGGATCAGGTAATTAAAACGAGCGATAAGGTGAAAAGCCGTTTAGAAAAAAAAAAAAGTAAAAAAAATGTAGTGTCATTCCGCAGGACAGTAAAAATGGAATAAAAAAGAGCGATATAAAAGAACTCATATAAACGCCAAACGATGTACCAATTAAAGCGGTTCATCCCACAAAAAAAAAAAAATGTCGGTTACACTGCTATATAATATGGAAAAAGATAAAGAAAAGGTATGGCTGAATTAGATGGGGAGCGAGTGACATAAATATTGTTTTGCACAATAAAAATGCTTTTTTTTGTTGTTTTAAATCTTATAACATAAAAAAAAACTAGATTAGTATTGGAGTATCGCTGTATTGTATAGAGACCCATGGAGTAAAAACTAACTTGTGACAGATACTGCACAGTGAGCACTGTTAAAAATAAAAATAAAAAAACACTACTAGGATTGCAGTATTTTCTTCACCCTGCAAATCTCCATGCACAGAAAAATAAAAAAAAGCTATGGCTCTCAGATTATTTCCTTTTTGAATAAAAGTGTTTTTATTGTGTTAAATTAGTAAAACCTAAAAAAAATACAAATTGAGCATTACTGTAATCGTATCGCCCTGATATGGAGTAAAAGCTAGGATTTCATTTGTTACCGCCACGTGGAGGAAATCCGCTGTAAAGATAAATAAAAAACACTACAGGGATTGCTGTATTTTGTGCAAAAGTTTCTATCACAAAAAACCATTAATAAAAAGTGATCAAAGTATCATGTGACACTCATAAATGGTAATCGCACTAAAAAACGTCAAACTCTCCTGCAAAAAAAAACAAGCCATCTAAATCAGCTCTGTATACCTGAAAAAGTAAAAGAGAGTTATGGAACTGTCAGAATAGGACAACTTGTAAAAACAACAATTTTTTTTAAACACATATGACTATTGAGTAAAAAAGTAATAAAACATAAAAGCTATATAAAATTTATGTCATGAGATAATTGTACCGACCCGATAGTGTAAATTTTATTCATGTAATTTACCTGACCACGGCGAACCGCTGTTAAGTTGAAATCCCAAAAAAACTATGATGGAACTGCGTTCCCACCACCCATTTTCATGGGATACCAATGGCTAAAAAAAAAAGAATGAATACAAATTGTGCACATTGCACCCACTAGATGAGATTACATGAGGGGTGTTGAATCCAAAAATGGAGGGTGACTTTCGGAAGAATTTAACCTGTTCTGGTACTTTTTAGAGCTTTGCAAATGTGACCATCGCATCCACCAAAAAATCTGAGTGCCAAATAGCGGCTCCGCCATCCTTTATATGCCCTCTGACCATGTGCCCAAAGGCAGCAGCTTACAACCCACATAGTACGGTAAAAGCGAACTTGGAAGGAATAGAAATGATGCATTACTCTAAATTATGGGTGGTTTGTTTTTTGACCAGGAATACTTTCAGCTAAAAAAACTGCAAGAAGTTTTCAGACTAAACATTTTCAGTGAAACCATTTTCAGCTAAAAAAATGTAGAATTGTTGGAACAAAAAAATTCTTTATTTCTACAGCCTACCTCTAGAAAAAAAATTTGTGGAAAAGCACCTGTGAGAGGGTCGGTATATACTCACTCAACTCCGCCTGGATTATTCCTATAAGGGGTGTAGTTTCCAATAGATGGTGAGTCTTTCTTAGGGATGTTAATTTTTAGAAACCTAGGGGTAGTCCGCAAACCTGCAGAAATAGCGCTCAAATAAAATTGTAAGGAAAATGAGAGCCCGTAAGTTCAGAGAGGTGCTACTCCTATTCTGCGGCTTGTAGGTTGAGCCGAAATAGCTCACACTAGGCCACATATGGATATATCTTGTAAACGGCAGAATTACAGGGGGAATGACAATATTAATTTGCATTTCATGATCACATCTGAACCGTGATTTTGTGAAATAATGGAGTACCAAATTATGAAAAATCTGCAAAAAAAAGTAATATGAAATTTTTGAAAATTTCACACTCCACTTTGACTTTAAATCATGTGAAATACCTAATGGGTTAATAAAGACTTCCTTCCTTGCGTTTTGAATTACTTTAAGGGGTAGGAAGTTATTTTAGGTGAAGGTCATGTTATTGGGGGTATTTAACATTTACAGGCGCAATAAAGCCACTGATCAAGAACTTAGACTGGTGCCATAAACAAAAGATTTATTGCAAATATTCTTGAAAATGTGAAAATTACTGAACTAAATTTCTAAGCACCACATTAATGTCATAATGAAAAAGGACATTTTAAAAAATGATGCAAACACTACAGTTAGAACATATGGATAGATGCTTGTTATTAAAACTATTCTTGAGTGGAATAAATTTTGGATCACGGAGTTCATAGTGGAGTTATTACTCAAAATTTGGCAAATAAAACGTATGTAGCGATCCCTATCATGCCCATTTATCAACTTGTCTAACAGAAAATTACACAGGGGACTTATTCCTCCTACCCACTCAGGATACCTTTGATGTCTCGGTATCGGATCACCTAAATGGAAAAAATTAGGAGAGGTTGAGCATGGATCCACCAGAACTAAAAAATATTGGTTGTTCGGATTCCAGGCTAAATTAGAGACACAAAACATCTAATACAAATGATCGAATTATGTGAATGGAAGGACTCACTATTGTGTGTTGTAACAAGTCTATATCCTATCACCCATAACTATTTTACATTTGATGGGGCTTTTTATATACAGTTAAAGGGAGCATCGATGGGGGCCTGTTTCTCCCCACACGTGCCAATATTTACATGGTGGTATGGGAGGAGAAATTTTTGTTTCATTTTTCTACTCCTTTTTCCTCACACATAAGGCTGGCAGACAAAAGTTGAGTTATTACACGACACCTACCTCCAAGGTATGGAGAGTAGAGACATTATAGTGTTATACCATCTTTCTGGAATATATTAATGGGTAGATCAAGAGATGTGAATTTGTGCTTATCAAGATGAAACACCCATAGCTAAAAGAATTAACTATTTAGATGTTACGTTGACAGGAGAAAGATGTATACTCTAGAGAAACAAACTGACACCTATATGAAAAAAATATGTGTAGACAATACATAATCCTAAAAGCTCACTCCTGTAATGCGAAACAAATATATTCACAAATATCCTTTCTTGGGGGAATGATTTGGTGAGGAGAAGAACTGCACTAAGATGCATAAATAAGCAAGTAGGAAAAATGAAGCTTGAGAAAACTAAAAGTAGAGGGATATACAGACATGTCCATAATAGCAGCTAAAAAAACATAAAATAAAAAATATACAGAGACAAGATATTCTTGATGATAAATTTTAAAAGGATATTAATAAGATAATGATAGCCAACAGATTTATTTTTCAACAACTTATACGCCTCGCTTCAGACAAATCACTTCAAAATATTAAAAAAATTCTTCCACAGACTATATAATAATCTCCCTAGATATGTAGATGCTACTACAAACAAAACTGAAACTCACATCTAGAAAGGCCCCCACCTTAGGAACCTATTTATCTCCTAGTTTTTTTGATAGTCATTCTTAAAAACCTCACGGTTAGATATGAAAGGTTTGTATATGTGTGGCCACGAAGTCACAACAAATTACACTCTTTTCAAACAAAAAAAATTTCAGATAAACACTTTTATTAATTGTTGCACAAAATATGTGATATACGGGGTTAATTGTAACAGCTGCAAGATCCAATATGTAGGTTGTACATCGTGTCCCTTGAATGTTCACATCCGCAGGCATCTGTCTGATGCTACTAGACCAGAAGCAGTTAAATCATCTTCAGTATCGCAACACTTATGTCGGAAAGGTTTGTGTGGGAGGGACACTAGTAGAGATATTACTCGTCCTTATGGGAAGTATTAAAAAAGTATGTAAATCAGAAGAGAGGGAGTGGAGATCACTATAGAAAAACTATTAACAAATAGAGGAAGGCGTCAATGATTGTGAATTTTTATGAGAGATGAATAGCCCAGACGGGGACTAAATAGTTATGCAAGATTATTCTACTATTATTAACTTACCTAGCATCTGTATATATAAGATTTTTTTGTTCTGGGCCTAATTGTTTTAATGTTTATATAATGTCTTATCATAGTTTTAGATATAGCTGTCATTTTCTCCCTGCCACACCCCCCCATTGAGGAGGGAAAGGAGAGGAGATGTAATTATGACAGGCTCAACCACCCTATATTAAGTCACACCACACACCTGGATAACAGCTACGAATAAGGAAAACCTTTTTCCAAAACGCATCAGCGTTTAATCCCAGGAATGCACAAGAGTGCTTGACATGCTGGTTGTTTGACACATTTTGTCTTTGATGGATTTTTGTTTGGATTTCTTTAATAAAGATGTGATTTTAAATACAATTATCCTGTGTGGATGTGCGGCTGGTACACTTCATGTATTTCAATGTTATTTTTACTCCCATTATGGATACACTTCCACTTTTCAGTATCACTTTGCAGGGGCAGCATGTATGCCATTTTTGTAGAAGGGCCGTACTGTGGTTCATCCCTGGTCCTAAGATGTATAACCCCCACTCTTTCTGTTTTAAGGGTACCAATCATATTGGTTTGCCTAGGAATTGTCACTGTGCCTTAGGACTACCCTGATAGGTATAATCTACTGCATAATTCCCATAGTCACACGAGTATACCCTTTGATTCATACGGGTATTGGGATTTCTGTTCAATTGTGTTTATGTTATGATTGTTATGTTAAACTGGTCACAACTAGATGTCATGTTCATTTTATGGATGCTAAATTCTTGTATTTGCTGGGTCAGGTCTGTACAAGTAAGGCTGGATGGCAACGTTACAGCGTTTTCAGGCACAGTCACCATATTATTTTGTTTCTTACATTATTCACCCTTTTCTAAATGTCTGTGCTTACATTGATGTTTTGGAATTTTAGAGGGATGGATAGCTCTAGGTAGAGAATTGCCATTTTCTCCTATATCAGGAAGAGCAGTCCGCATATAGTATGTCACCGGGAAACACATTTGTCTCTGATATGCAAAAACCCTGGGTAGAATGGTCAGCACACTCAACATTCTCCAATCTTATGGTCTTATTAGTTTTTATCCATAAATACCTTAGGTGTGAGGCAGGTAAGGTAGCTAAGGATCCCAAGATAGATATGTTTTTGTCCACGCTTGGATTTAGTATCAAACCTATGTACTTCATGCTGTGTATATATCCCGCTCCTTTCCAATATAGCTGACTTTCACCAAAAGGCCCAGTGTGCGTTTCCGTTCCCTGGCGCTATTGTGCTCTTCTTTGGGGATTTTAATGTTTCTAGGGACAGGTTCCAGGCACCTGGGTGACATGTGAGGGGGTCCTCTACTCCCCTTTCCTTCCTTGGGGAAATTGGATAGCATGATCTTTGGAGATTGCTCCTCCCAGTGGTACAGTGTTATTCATTCTTTTCCCCCCACTGAGATACTTTATCTAGGATAGACTACATGTGTGGAAATGATGGGGCTGTAGATGGGTTGGAGGAGGCTGAATATCTTCCTAGAGGCCTCTCGGATCATTAACCATTGGTGGTGGGTTTCAGATAACCATCTACAGAGCCACAGCGACATAGCTGGATAATTAATCTATTTAGTTGTCTCTACTGGGATTGCAGAATCGTATCCCGTATCAATTAGCTGTACTCTTAAAGTCCAGTAACTTAGTTAAGACCCTCCTTTGGTGTAGGATACCCTGAAGGTGTACCTGTGGGCACAATGAAATACCCTTAGAAGTCTATCAAAGATATCAGGAGTCAATTGCGCCTGTGCTTTTAGACAAATTTTAAGGGGTTGTCTCACTACATCGATTCATCTTACCTCAGTCCTGTTTTCTTGATTTTATTTTGAATTTAGGGGCGTGTTTAATGGCTTCTACTAGGCTGCAGTAGAAGCCAGGTCTGTAGCTATAGCAACCAGTGCTGGAAGCCTATCAGGAGGGATCAAACAGGTCTGTAGCTATAGAGACCTGAGGAGCTGATGCAACCCATACAAGAGGGGATATCTAGGAAAAGGTAGAACACTGTTAATGGACGTATATTGCAAAGTGACTTATTTTTGCAAGATCTTTAACATATAAAGCAATCCTTGTAGTGAGACAACCCCTTTAACAATTCATTTCACATGGGTTCTCTACCTAGATAGTTGTCACGGTCCACAATGCATTCCT
Organism: Phyllomedusa bahiana; assembly: GCA_025379985.1. Lineage (NCBI taxonomy): Eukaryota > Metazoa > Chordata > Amphibia > Anura > Hylidae > Phyllomedusa > Phyllomedusa bahiana. The sequence continues at coordinate 20,903 of JAODAL010006641.1, forward strand.
ATCTTTGACCGCAGACGTGTCCATGCCTCTGCCTCTGTCCCCACTGTGGCTTCCTGTGAGGGAGTCACTACAGCCGTGTCTTCTGCTACTATGCCGATGGCGGTGTCCGCTATTCAACTGTCCTCGCGCCTGCTCCACGGCGTCCTGTGCACTGTGATCACTTAGAATCCACAGAGGATCCATACCATTACCCAGTGCTCTACCCCATTAGAACATTATAATCGTTTTATGAAGCCACAATAGTAATCCTTTTGAAACCAGAGAAGGATCCAGAGGATTGCAGTTCTTATCAGCCTATATCATTACTCAACACCGATTATAAAATATTAACCAGAATCTTGGCAACAAGGCTAAACTATGTTATACTGGATTTAATTCTCCTGGACCAATCTGGTTTCATACCTGTAAAAGCACATTTGTAACACAAATTGGTCAAAGGGGGCGTGAGAACTGGGCTTTGACGTCCTTAGATGCAACCAAGGCTATTGATTCTATCAAATGGCCTTTTCTCCTCAGGGTATTGGAGTGTTTTGGTTTTGGCCCTGTGTCACAATTGGGCAAAACAGGGAAAGGGGTGGATCTCTTTGGGCCCCGAAGTTAAGAGCTTCCGGTCTTCTGGGCCGGTGACGTTGACGAGCCCGGAGGAAGTACAGAAGGATGAGTCAGGGACATAGCAAGAGAGTTCGGCAACAATAAGGCAGAGCAGGACAAACACGCAGGGGTGGACCAACAAGAAGAAGGACACTAACAACTGGGCGTGGATAGCTGGAACAGGTGTTCCTAAAAGTCCAATGGACAGGGATGGTTGGCTGAAGAAGATGAATTTGTTGTCGGCCGGGGGAATGCGCCAGGACAAACAGCAGGGGAAGGACGCCAGTGGAATAGAGCCTGCAGCCATGGCAGGTGAGTGGATGTGCAGGCGGGACTGTGGTCCGAAGCATTGTTTACAATAAGGGCAGAGAAGCAAATGCACATTACTACAGTAACCCCGCTCTTTAGGTCCCCTCTCTCCTGAGACTGAGGTTTGTGAAAGCACTGGATTAACACGGGGCTTTAATATTTTCATGTGGCTCCCAAGACCTTTCATCTGGACCGTAACCATTTCAATCAATGAGGTAGAAAGCTTTACCTCTAGAGCGCTTCATGTCCAGGATCTCTTTAATCTCATAGACCCCGTTCACATGGCTTATTGCCGGCGTAATTGTGGGGACGGATTTCGCCCCCGCAATTACGCCGGCAGCCGTGCAGCGGGGCGGGGGGGCGGCAGCTCGCCGGCCCCATAGACTATCATTGTCTACGGCGCGTATGCGCCGTAAATAATGTGCATGTCACTTTCTCCCCGCTCGGAATCCATAGTTCTCTATGAGAACTGTGGATTACCGTAGTTACTGGGACGGATTGGAACCGTACTACAATTATATGCAATTGTAGTACCGGCAACCACCTCCCTCATGCCCTGAGTGATTGTTTCATTGGTTAATTTGCATCAGTGCAATTTCCCCATGCATTAAACTGCGGCTTTTCTGCATGCTGGTGAGAATAGGTGTTAAGTTGGTGTGCAGTTTTTCATCTTGCTCTAGCAATTAGCTGCACATGTGCTCTTTTTCCCAGTCAGCATAAATGGCAGAGTTGCTAGCTACTGGGTTCATGTTTGTTCAGCCATTGAGCTGTTAACAAGCCCCAAAGAATTGGAGTTTTTTTTGAGTAAGTAATGTCCCATTTTCTGTATGTTTTTTCTGTAAAGTTGTTAGTGTAGGGACTCACAAGACATGAGGAGCCGTAAAGAGGCTTGTGAGCTTGTGTTATGGGGCCCCATTACCAACTAATACCTCATATTTCATATTTTTCCAGTATGCCCCTTTTTTATTTGCCCAACAGTGCTGGGGAGCAGAGTGTGCCAGTGTTGTGTTGGACACTTAGAAAATGCTGGGCAGCCCGCCTGGTCTAATAGTATGGGTGTCACTAATAGGTTGTAAGCCAGCATTGTGTACCACATGTATCTATATTTATGGCACACTTTTGTTTGGAGCTTGGAACAGAGGGCGTGCCAGAATCAGGAAGTAAACTGTACTCCTTTGACAGAGACAATATGAGTCGGCATTTCATGCAGACGGAAGATGTGGAGAAGGAAGAGGGAAGGCAACTCGGCTGCAGATGGAAGAGGAATGACGTGCGCCATCTTTGAAAAGTGGTCCGTATAATTGAGCAGCCTGCAGAGGACGGTAGATCTGTAACAAAGTCCATAGCAATATGGGTCCAAGGAATATTGCGCACTGGCAGAGACTGTAGGAAACGAGCAGGGTTCTGGTGAGAGCTCTATTTGGACATGCAGCCAAAAAGTCCTTAACATTCTGCACAATCATTCACCACCAGTAGTGCCGAGAGACCAGGTCAAGGGATTCGTGGACACCAGAGTGACCAGCAACACGGAAAGTGTGACCCCAGGATAGGATCTGTTTCCTAAGTGCTGGATCCACATACCTCTTCCCCGAAGGAATTTTGTGCAATTTTACAGGTGCAGTTGTAATGAGGTGTTCTGAGTCTGGTATGGAATCCGACATGTCTGAGGCCTGAGATTGCGCATCTGCTTTGACATTTTTGGCTGATGGTCGAGAGCGGAGACAGAAGTTGAAGCGGAAAAAGAACAAGGACCAGTAGGCTGGATAAGCTTTTATGCCTGAGCAGTTTGGAGATACAGAAGGTTTTTGTGGTCTGTGTAAATCTTTACTGAATGCACCGCACCTTCCAGCAGATGTCGCCATTGCTACACGGCCAGCTTGATGGCGAGCAACTCTCAATCTCTGATAGTTTGTCACGGTTCATGCCGCGGTCCCTGCCTTGGACCGTCGGCCTGTCCGTGCCTGCCATGTCTCTGCTGGGGCTCCCTGTGCAGGAGTCCCAGCAGCCTGTGTTCTGCTATGTACTTGCCTGTCCTGTCCTGTCCAGTCTTGTTGCTTCCTGGGTCCTGTCTGTGCACTGTGCCTCCTAAGGCGTGCGCGCGGCAGCTTCCTGCCTATTTATAGTTTCCTGTTCTGTGCACCTTCCTCTTCACCCCTGACCTCTGGCTATAAGAGGAAGTTCTTGTCTCTACTCTGGGTCAGTTCTTTGCAGTCTGTTGCTGTGTCCAGCTGCTTCCCATCTTGAGCTCCTGCCAGCATCTCAGGTCTGCTGTTGGAGCCTTTAACCCCTGAGATGCTGGTCCAGTGTCTTTGTCATCTGAGCTCCTGGCCGTCCGTCCGTCGTGTCTGTGTCTCCTGTATCCTGCCGTGTTCCTGTATGTGCTCTCCTGTTCCTGCCGTGTTCCCTGGTCTGTACCTGATGTGTTACCCGTCCAGTTCCTGCCGTATCCTGTGGTGCTATGTGTACGTTTAACCCTCCTGTATCCTGCTGTACATGTTCCTGTGTTCCTGTATTCCACCGCCTGGATTCCTGTCTTGCACCCCGGCTGTCACCGCAGGTAGCCACGTCAGGGGTAGTGACCTGGGGGTCCCGCAGCCAAGTCCATCCCGCTTTGCGGCGGGCTCTGGCGAAGACCAGGGGCCCCTTAGACTCCACTCCCTGGCGTGGTCCTCCAGCTACCACCTCGCCTGCGGTGATCACAGAGGATCCACACCCAGATGTCTGCGGTCGGCGCTTCGGCGTACGTCCATCGGCGCCGCACCGTTACATAGTTATTTTTCTCAGCAGGAGAAAAGGCCTTCGAGAAGAAAACTCAGTTGTGAAATTTGTCCTTGGCACTTTTTTGATAGAGGACTGCACAAGCCCCAAGCAGGAAGGCGTCAACTTCGAGGCGAAAGCAAATTTTAGTTGCAAGAAGGCTTCCTCAGCTTCGGGGTTCCACAACCGAGGGTTATTGCCCTTTTTGGTTAAGGAGGTGAAGGGCACCACCAGGGTGGAGAAGTGCAGGACAAACTGTCTGTAATAGTTAGCAAAGCCTAGGAAATGCTGAATCACTTGTAGGCCCCCGAGAAGTGGCCAGTTTAGGATGGCAGACTTCTTATCGGGATCCAACTAGAGGCTTTAGGTGGAGATAATGTATCCCAGGAATGGCAAGCTGGAACATTAACAAAAAACTTTTTTCAAGTTTGGTGTATAGGTGATTCTCCAGAGGCAAGACCCGGCGAACATGAACACAATGGGAGCCAAGATCAGGAAAGAATATTTTTAGCTGTTGTCCAGGTAAATCAGAACACAGTTATACAGTAGGTCTTGAAAAATGTTGTTTTCAAATTCCTGGAAGACTGCGGTATGTCATGGAGCAGGCCATGACCCCAGCTTCTTGTCCCAGCTCTTCAAGATTTAAAGGGTCAGCGTGCCAGTAATTGGTTAATTGCCGGGCGCTAACCCTATATCTTGCCGACTCCTCAAACAGTCTGTCGGAGTATTGGTGTTCTTTAGTGTGTTGGAGGGAGTTTTGCCTTGTCGGTGTACCGTACCTTCCTGCTATTGTTTCCTGACCACGTTACCTGCCGCCTGCCCTGACCTGTCCCCGACTACGCATCAGCCTACCGAGTCTTTACCACGCTGCACCCTGGCTGCCATCACGAGCAAGTCACGTCAGGTGTAGCGACCTGGTAGTTCCATGCAGAAGCAAGTCCAACCCACTTTGCGGCGAGCTCCCTGACCTGGCCTATACCATCGCATGCAGTGGTTCAGAGAATCCACCTACACCCGTGACAGTATACTCTGGCCATGGATTCCGCCAGTGTGCCTCTACCTGACATCCGGGACTTCACAACTGCAGTGGCCCAACAGAGTCAGCGACCACAGCTGCACCTCCGTCAGTTGTCACTCCACTTGCTATGATTCCTGCTTGTCCACGGGACCCACGCTGCCTCTTTCCCTTCCATCATGTTATGAAAGTGATCCGAACACATGCAGGGGCTTTCTCAACCAGTGCTCCATCCATATAGAAATGATGGCCCACCAAATTCCTAAAGAGCGTGCCAAGGTGGCTTTTATAGTCGGCCTCTTTGCTGACAAAGCCTTGGCCTGGGCTGCTCCCCTTTGGGACCGGGAGGATCCCGTGACAGCAAACATACAGGTGTTTCTGCAAGCGTTCCACAACTTCTTTGAGGAACCAGGGCATACATCTTTCGCTGTTGCAGCTCTAGCACGCCTCCGTCTGAGCAACTCTCTAGTGGGCCAGTATGGCTATCTTCTGGCAAGGCCTCGCCGGGAGAATTAAGGTTGAGTTAGCTAGTCGAGACCTTCTGTCTTCTCTGGACGACCTTATAAGTTTAGCTACACAGATCGACATACGGCTCTTGGAGAGACAGCAAGAGCTTCACTCGCAATGTGAGTCCTCCCACCCATGCCGCTTTCCACGGCTCGCTTGGTGTTCCATTGGCCTCCACTTCCTCCAACAGTTCACGAGGACGAACTCATGCAAGGACAGAGCCCATCTGACTGTTAAAGAGCGCACTCAGTGCCGCCATCAGGGCCTTTGCTTCTATAGCAGCAGCGCTGAACATTTCATCCGGGCTTTGTGGGAGAGGCAACCCTAGGTGTGAACACTACCTCTCCGTGCCTAGCAATGCCAGTCTCGATCAGCCTTGCGCTTGATACTTCGTTTCAAGCTACTGCCTTCATAGACTCAGGTTCTGCTGACGCCACCCTAGTTTCCAAGTTTTGGCTACCAGTGATCTGCCTAAAAAGACCCTTGGTTATCTCCTCTGTCAATGAGGTATGCCTGAAAGACACCATTCAGTTCCGCACCGAACCACTGATGCTACAAGTAGGGGCTCTTCATAAGGAAAGAATTGTATTCCACATCCCATTCTTCCTCAGAACTTCTGCTTGGTCTTCCTTGGCTTCAGTGTCATACCCCAGTACTTTACTGAAAAACAGGTGAAGTCGCATGCTAGGATCCTGACTGTCTCTCCCGTTGCCTTACCACACCTTGTCCGGTACGTCCCACTTCTCCATTGACGTCTTCCAAGCCTTTGTCGGTTTTTCCTATGCAGTACCAGGATCTTGCTGACGTCTTCTTCGAAAAGCAGGCTGAGACTCTCCCACCACATCACCCTTACGACTGCCCTATAGACCTGTTACCTGGCTATATTCCTCCCTGGGGCAGGCTCTATCCATTATCTGTTCCGGAGACTCAGGCTATGTCAGCAAATATTCAGGAGAACCTCCAGAAGGGTTTATCCATAAAGCCTTTTCTCCCGTTAGGGCGGGCCTCTTCCTCATGGAGAAGAAAGATGGGTAGCTACGTCCTTATAACGACTATTGCAGCCTTAACAAAGTAACCGTAAAAAAATGGTACCTGCTGATCTCGGACTTGTTTGACCGTCTACATGGGGCCAAGATTTTTACGAAGCTCGACTTATGGGGAGCCTATAATTTGATCCGTATAAGAAAGGGTGATGAGTGGAAAACCGCCTTCAACATGCATGATGGTAATTTGAATATCTTGTCATGCCTTTTGGGCTGTGTAATGCTCCGGCGTTGTTCCCTAATTTCTTGAAATATTTAGAGATCTTTAAATATGTAAGTTTTCGGCATAGTGTACCTGGACGACATCTTGGTTTTCTCTCCTGATCTTGAAATCCATCGGACCCATGTTTGCCAAGTTCTGAGGCACTTGCGAACCCATCAACTCTACGCCAAGCTTGAGAAGTGTGTCTTTGAGCAATCTAGTCTGCCATTTCTGGGTTACATAGTGTCAGACAAAGGTCTCCAGAAAGACCCAGCCAAGTTGTCTGCCGTCTTGCTGTGGCTGCGTCCTGTAGGGCTCCGGGCAATTCAAAGCTTCCTGGGCCTTGCTAACGAATACCGGTAATTTATTCCTCACTGCTCCACGGTGGTAGCACCTATAGTGTCTCTAACTAAAAAGAATAGCAACCCCAAAATATGGCCCCTGGAGGCTGAAGATACATTTAACCGCCTGAAATCTGCCTTTTCTTCTGCCCCAATCTTGTGTCGTCTCATCCTCAGCCTACCGATTCTGTACCATGCTGCACCCTGGCTGCCATTGCAAGCAAGTCACGTCAGGGGTAGCGACCTGGTAGTTCCCCGCCTCAGCAAGTCCAACCCACTTTGGGGTGGCTCTGGTGAATACCGGTGGCTACTTAGACTCTGCTCCCTCGCGTGGCCTATACCATTGCTTGCGGTGGTCCAGAGAATCCACCTGACACGGTAGCATTAAGGGGCACCACCAGATATTCTAAGTGGTTGTCTTGGGCATTGAATGCTGTTTTCCACTCTTCCCCTTGTCTGATGCGGACAAGATTGTAAGCCTCAAAGAGATCTAACTTGGAGAAGACCTTTGCGCCTTGGATCCTGTCAAAAAGTTCAGATATACGAAGTAAGCAGACATGGCTTCCGTTTCGGACCGGGACAGAGAGTGCACCCTCCTGCGAGGAGCAGTGGTGCCTGGCTGAAGCTTGGTTGGGCAAGCGTATGGCCTAAGAGGAGTAAGCGTATCTGCCTGCTTTTTGCAAAAGATGTCAGCAAAGTCTCAATAGTGAGCGTGAAGTCCAGGAGGTGGTAGTCCAAAAGGCAGGAACATTGTGGCTCCGACTTGATAAGGAGGGTGAGGAATTGAGAGACAAGAGGTAAAGCACTGGTTACCCCAATGTATCCCTTCACCAGTTTTCCAATCAATCCCAGGACGAGAGTACTGGAGGAACAGGGGAGCACGAAGAAGGAGATCCGTTCTTGGTGCAACTCTCCGCATGCAGAGTGAGTGGAGTAGTTTGGTACCGGATGGTGCAGGAGAGGATCTCCCCATTAACAGAAGAAATAGAGAGAGGCTTTGCCAGGAAGGCCACTTGCAGGTTATGCTTGGCAACTAGTATGAGATGAATGAAGCTGCCTGCAGAATCAGTGTCCACAAAGGTAGCAACCTGAATATTGGAGCGTGATAGAAGGACCAGAGTGACTTGCATGATCACATGTGGAGAGTTAGTATCGTCGCCCAGGGTCACCTCTCCCACAAAACCTAGGCGCTGGAGTTTCCTGGATGAAATGGGCAGACCTTCAGCAGATGCAACTAAGCACTACAGTAGAAGCATAGACCCAAGTTCCATCATTGAGCTTTTCTTTCCTGAGACAGGTGGGCTCTCTCAACCTGCATAGGTTCTTCCCATGGTGCGGTCGAGGGCTCAGGCTGCAGTGGACGCTGAAAGATGGGTGCCAACCGAGAAACTGTGCGAAAGTAAGAGGTTTCTTGTAGTTGGCGGATCTCCTGCTGTCGCTCTGCAAAGCAAACCTCGTCTAAGCTGATAGGCAGGTTGTGACCAGCAAGTTAATTTTTGATGCGACCTGCTAGGCCCTCCCAGAAGGCAGCAATGAGCCAGGTAGTGAAGTACAGAAGTACAAGGCAGAGGTATTTATTATGCACAAGCAACAGGTCAGGGCTGGCAACAGGCAAGGCAGAGTCAGAAATGTAGCAAGAAAGTTCGGAACAGTAAGGCAAAGCAGGACAAATGCACAGGTGTGGACTGACATGAGGAAGGACCCCAACAACTAGGCGAGGATAGCTGGAACAGGTGTCCTTAAAAGCCTCATGAACAGTGATGGTTGGCTGAGGAAGATGAATTTGGTGCGCCATAGTGGTTGGCCAGGGAAATGTGTCAGGAGCAGAAGCAGGAGAAGGACGCTGGCAGAAAGGAATCTGTGGCCGCGGCAGGTGAGGGAATGTGCGGGTACGTCCTGGGATGGATCTCGGGCTAAGCTGCGTCTCTCTACACTCCAGCAATTTAAGGAACTGGCTGGAATGGCGCTCCTAGATATATACTTGTACTATTTATCTGCTCAAGTGAAGAACATCAGCTCTTGGTTCACTGGGTGAGATATTGCCCATTGCAATGTCTCACTTTGTACAGTACATAATTCACAGGTTGAGAACCTTATTTGCTTGTCTGAATATCTTCATCTTTTTACATGAAAACTATGATTTATACACAAGTCGGTCTGTTGCGTGTGAAAACAGATCAACACACCAAATATGCTGACATATTGGCAGAGATTCCTCTGTGGCATAACTCAGGACTGCCTGAATTGATGAAGCTCCAGGGTGGCAGTATGTGGTCAGAATTTGGGGTGTGTACTCCAGGAGATGTGGTCAAGGACAATTTTATCGTTACCTCCAATTGTGACACGCGGCCACCTCCCAATCACCCCCCCCCCCAGGTGCCAATTTTCCATTACCCACTAATTGGTATATTTAAATCCCAGTGGCGGAGGGGTCGTATCCAAACTTTACACACATTTGATCAGATCCAAAGTAGAACACCAGCCTCTCCCAAACTATAAAAGTGGAATGCTTTAATTCCAGAAATCACAGAAGACTCATTTCAGGATATACTTGCATCTCATTCATTTGCTTGTCCTGTAATCTATAATAGGCTAATAAAATATATTATAATATATATATAATACACAGGACTTATCTCACTCCATTGTGATTATAGGTGCACTGAAACGAGGGCTGATTTTTGGCACATGATATGGGTCTGTCCTGAAATAGTTGCATTCTGGAAGGAGGTAGCTGATCTTCTGAAGGGTTTGATACCATCTGTGATCCCGCTTTCTCCCAAGATGTGTGTCTTTGGCAACTTTGATGAGGAGCAGTAGTCGCATTATGATAGAAGTTTTCTCTCAGAAACACTTTTTCTGGCACGAAAGGAAATAGTGTTATGATGGATCGAAGATAGATATCCTTACATCACACAACTTTTATTAATATCTTTAAAAAGTGGAGAAAACACTCCCCCTGTTAGACCCTAGGTCAGGGGTCTGCAACGTTGGCTCTCCAGCTGTTGGGAAACTACAACTCCATCATGCATTTATATAATCTATATCAGTGGAAATGATGGGAGATGTACCTTACCTAAAGCTCCTACCCAGCCCTAGAAATCCCTAGGACAAGGGAATGTTAATGTAATACAACAAAGCAATACACAAAAAAAAAATAAAACACACTAGCCATGACAAAAACTAGAAGGTATGCTGCCAGAAAAAAGCTGTATATGCAGACCAAATCATAAGGAATACTCCATACGTATACTCCAGTATTATAAGAGTACTCCTCCAAGAAAATCCTCCAATTTCCACCAAAGAATACAAAGGGTTCATCAGGAAGAGGGTACAGAATTGACCGGTATTCTGATAGATAATAGGAATACAAATAAGCACAAGCTGGTAATATATAAACAGATGTCAGAAGATGGTACATATACTGACCATAAGACCATTGACAATATTACAAAAAAACAGAGAAACATGTCTCATAAGGATATATATACTGACCAATAGCAATGCTAAAGATGCTGGGGAAAGCGTGAACAAATGGTTAAACAACAATGATATACTCACGGCACCATTGATAGATAACGAGAGCATGAATATGATATAAATCTATGGCTCTCATTCAGGCACAGTTGCCCCTAAACGATAGCTAGTCCAAGGAGGAGGGAATAATAATAATATCCGCTATATATCGCTTAACTAGCTATCATTTAGCTGTATTACATTAACATTTCCCTGTCCTAGGGATTTCTAGGGTAGGATAGGAGGTTTGTGAGTGGGGCCTCCCTTTTCTGGGCGATTGCTCTACTGTTGGTAGGGTCAAAGTACCCAGGGTCTACTAGGGGGAGTGTTTTCTCCAATTTTTTAAGGATATTAATAAAAGTTATATTTTATGGCGTGATTCACTTTTTTGCTGTGATTTTTTGGGAGAGTTGTGTTAAATCCTACTGCTTTCTACCTCCTGTATTTTTTACGGCTTCCAATCCATTTATGAAATTAGTCTGTTGTAGTGTAGTAAGATAGATATCCTTCCCTGTCGCAATGGAAAACTTTAGTAAACAAATTAATCCCATATAATATGTTCATGTGTCAACATAGGAAAGGTATGGGGACGTTGGTGCACATCGTCTCTCATCATGGATAACTTATGTTATAATGGACTTGCTTGCTACTTTGGCAAATGACTAAAATATCTTTCCCTCCAGTTTTTGTTACAAAAGCACTTGAAACTGGTACCAAGTTCAGATTTCTGTACAGGAATGTTGCCGTGTTATACTCAACCCAGCTGTTGTTATTAGTTTTGGTCCTTAAGAAATGTATGTTCATATACTTTTGTACTGTGCATCATTGCATAATGTTATAATTGTAAATTTGTTGATAACTCACTTTTCAATGAACCGAGTTTAAAAAGAAAAAAAACTTAGCCAGCAATGCAGATGAAAGCTACAGGCAGGTTGTGGCCATCAGCTGTGAAAAGAAGCTTAGGGGAAAAGAAAGCCAAAGTTGGATTTTTGTTCCATAAGTTTTTAACTACCCCTGTCTACTTATTTGTCCTTATATTATTTTTTTTCCCTCTTTCATCTAATTTTTATATCTACATTACTACAGGCACACCCTCATCCATGGATTGTAGGGATGTTGAGGGACCATATACCCCTAATGTCAGTATCTCCCCACTTCTATAATGGATCTATTGTGGATAATCTGCAATAACTACAAGTAGAGTGATTGGTATTTTGGCGTGAAATTTCTGGATAGCAGTTATTATAAGTCAGGGACAGTAGCTGGGGATGCCAAATCATTATTGGTGTTGCCAGTTCTCTATTTTCTGAACCAATTGGATTATACACTCTGCTCTCCTAACCAATCACACTATGAGGGACAACATGACCTAATAAACATCAGACACCGGCAAAGGATTTTCTATACATGAGTCATTTTTATGCTTAAACTCTTACCAACAATAAATGTATGGGTAAGTCCTGTTGTCGGTAAGGTCCTATGTAGTGGGCTTACTCAGTAAGTTCGCTACTTAAGAGGCGGCATTGGCTGCTAGTTACAGCTGACACCCACTGCTAACAGCAGGGCATGGAGCAGACTTAGATCCCTGCTATCTAAACCATTATATGTCACTCTCCGATCAGCACACCCCCGTAGGAAAAGAAATTCTAAATGCCAATATTGTGTTTTTTTGGTCATTTCACATCCCTTAAAATTGGAATAAAAAAGTTATCAAAAAGTCGGATGTATCCCAAAATGGTACCAATACAAAATACACTTAAGCCAGTAAAAATTGCACCCTCACCCAGGTCCATAGGGGGAAAAACAAAAAAGTGGTTGCAGAAAATGACACTGCAGCACAAATTTAAGAAGTAGGGAATGTTTCTATTCTTTAAAAAGTACTAAAATATAATGCTAACCCTACATATTTGGTATTGCCGAAATCGTACCACCCTGCATAACACAAATAGCACATCATTTATACCGAAGAGTGAACACTATGTAAACAAAACCCACTTTCACCCCACTTACATAATTTCAGTTTCACAGTATATTCTATGGTACGGTCTATGAAACCATTAAAAAGTGCATCTTGTCCTGCAAAAAACAAGCCTTCATATGTCTATATAGATGGAAATATAAAAAGGTTATACTTCTTGGAAGGCGAAGAGGAAAAAACAAAGAGCAAAAAATTAGGACCCAGTTGTAAGGAAGAGGTTAAAGGGGTTGTCTTACTACAAGGATTGCTTTATATGTTAAAGATCTTGCAAAAACAAGTCACTTTGCAATATATGTCCATCAACAGTATTCTACCTATTCTGAGATATCTCCTCTTTTATGGGCTGCATCAGCTCCTAAGGTTGCTATAGCTGCAGACCTGTTTGGTCTCTCCTGATAGGCTGCCAGCACTGGTTGCTACAGCTACAGACCTGGCTTCAACCGCAGCCTAGTGGAAGCCAGTAAACACGCCCCTGAATTCAAAGTGAAACCAAGAAAACAGGACTGAGGTAAGATGAATTGATGTAGTGAGACAACCCCTTTAAGAAACCTTCTAAACTGTACCATGTCTCCAAATTTTTTTCTTCTTCTTACTCTGTCATTTTATCTTTTCAATAGCTTATGACAGATGTGCCTTAAACCATTTAAAGAAATTGTTGGCTCAACTTTAAGATTCTCTTCTGAAGTTGGTAAGGCATATGAATAATATTTTCCATAGGGACATTCATCAGGAATTGGGTATATTTTACAAGATCTATGTCTTGATTTCCTTTTCCTCTTTCCTCATTGTGCAGACAGGATGAACATCATAAGTGCTCTCTGGCTTAGATACCCAGCAAGTACTTACAGTCAATTGATTCATTGGATATGTAAGCACTTGCCAGTATGAACTGTTTTTAAAGAAGGGTGTGCTGCTCTATGTTCAAATTACACATTGATAAGTGACACACACACATTAGATGTCTAAGGCTATGTTCACACGGGTTAACTGCGGGACGTAATTAAGCCCCGCAGTTACGCCGTGTGGCCGGGGGCGGGGCGGGAGCGGGGGAGGGAGCGGGGGGCCGGCACCTCGCCGGTCCATAGACAATCACTACTAGAGGCGCGTATACGTCGCTAGAAAGTGACATGTCAATTATCTCCCCCCTCGGCGTATTCGCCGAGCAGGGAGAGGAGACGTAATCCATAGTTCTCTATGAGAACTGTGGATTACCGTAATGAATGGGCCGTTTTCAGCCCGTAATTTGCGCACTTCGGCGTGTAATTACGGACCGAAATATGGCCCATTTTAAGCCGTGTGAACATAGCCTAATACAACAGAAGGCAATAAACCAGAAAGTGTGATCTGCAGCTGGCACCAGATTCTTACCGGAAGTGTCAGTGGATTACTTTGCCTATAATAAAGGCACCAGTCTCCACTCCAGACTCTGTGAATCTTTTAATCAGTGAATGCACAATTCTTCAAAATTCTGCTGAGAAAAGCAGAAAGCTCAGCTATGTAACTCCAGCATGAAAGTCCTGTACTACACTAGGTCTATACCAAGACTTTTTTGTAACGCTACTGATTGATTTTGACGATTGAGTGACCACCACACGCCACAAGATTGCATACAACTTTTTTTTTATTGGGACTGCAGCTGTAACTTAACAGTGTACAAAAAATACAAAAAGTCCCAATGTAGCCCCCCTAGCCTTATGAGTAAAAAAGGCAACTGCAGACCCTAATTAGAAGAGATGGAAAAAAACACATCTGTTCGTTGTCTCTAGTGGTTCTTCTTTTTCCTGTCCTAATTAGGAGCATTTATCCTTGCCCTATCAGTTTTATCTAAGAATGAAAAGGAATTATCATTTCCACAATAATACACACCTTTACTCAGCAATGTGTAAGTGATTACATTACATGGCCATCAGCATGTTCTGTAGAGAAAAATAAAAGATTAAGTATTAGAAAGTTAGAACCCAAAAAAACTACAAAGCCACACTTACAGCTCAATGGCTGGTGGATACACTGAATACCAGCAGCGGGCGTCTCTGGCCCTTATGCTGCATGGGAAAAGATAGCAGGTGCCGTTAATTAATGAGCAAATGCTCTAGGTACTAGTTCACACCAGCATGCAAAAAGCCCAGTATAACACATGGGGAGACTGCAAAAAATGCAACAATACCAATGAGAATTGCATATAGATAAAGGGATACAGAGGGTAACGCCATTTATACAGTTACACGATGCTGGGTTTCAGCTTATATCACCCACAAAAAAATGTGGGCAAGCTGCCCAGCACTTAGAAGGTGCACTGCACAAAATAATCACTTTATCTATATGCAATTCTCATCGGTATTGTTGCATTTATTGCAGTCTCCCTATTTGTTGTACTGGGCTTTTTGCATGCTGGTGTGAACTAGTACCTAGAGCATTTGTTCATTAATTAACGGCACCTGCTATCTTTTCCCATGCAGCACAAGGGCCAGAGACGCCCGCTGCTGGTATTCAGTGTATCCACCAGCCATTGAGCTGTAAGTGTGGCTTTGTAGTTTTTTGGTAATTTATGTCCCATTTTTCTGTGGTAAAGTTAGAACCCCCAGTGAATATTTTGAGAAGCAAATCTGATTAAGATAAAATGTAGGAGAATCTGAGACAAACAGCATTATTTGGTATTATCTCTGTCTGCATGCCTGCAAAGAAGCACTGGAATCATAGTCATTATTATTATTATTTTATTTTAGAGAGCCATTAATTCCAAGGCGCCGTACAAGCCAAGGGGTTCAGGTATATAATATAATACAAATACAATAACATTAAATAACACACTGATACAGAAGGAGAGAGAACCCTGCTTGCGAGAGATGACAATCTAAAATGAAGAAGGGAAAGACAGAAGGTGAGGATCAGAGCTGTGAATAATATGGGGTAATGGCAAAAGGATTATTGTAGGTTATAGGCTATTCTGAAGAGATGGATTTTCAGGTTACTTTTGAAACTAGTAAAGTTGACAGAGTCTGATTCATTGTGGTAATGAGTTATAGAGCATGGGGATGCATGGGAGAAGTCTTTGAGGTGGTTGCATGAGGTGCTGATAAGAGGAGAGCAGAGAAGAAGTTCTTATGAGGAGCGGAGATTGTTTGGGGGGAGGTATCATGAGATTAAGGCAGAGATGCATGGGAAGGAGAGGTTGTGGAGAGCCTTGTTTGTCGTTGTTAGCATCTTTAACTGAATTCTCTAGCCAATCGGTAGCTAGTAGAAAGATTGGCAGAGGGGAAAAAACAGAGGAGTATCGAGATGAGAGGTGGATCAAATAGGCAGCAGAGTTGAGGATGGATTGAAGGGCTTGTATGTGTGGTTGAAAGGACAGGGCAGAGACAAGGGTTATCCCAAGGCAGCGGACTTGTAGGGCTGAGGAGAGTGTGAAGTCATTGACTGTGATAGATTGGTCAGATGAGGATGTGGAGAGGGATGGGGGAAAGATGATGAACTCTTGCCTGTCAATTCGGTACCACAGTTTACCCCAGCAGCAACCGCAAGCAAGTCATGTTAGGGGCAGTGACCTGGAAGTCTCCCGCCACACAAGACCAATTGGCCTTGCGGCAGGCTCTAGCGAAGACCGGGAGGCTCCTTAGACTCTGCTCCCTGATGTGGCTAATACCACCGCATGCGGTGGTCCAGCGGATCCACATCTCGCATACCTGTGACAGTACGGACCAGCCATGGATCCTGCCAGGGTGCCCCTGTCTCAGCTTCAGGACATCTCAGCTGTAGTGGCCCACCAAAGTAATCGTGTTGACCAACTAGTGGATGCTATGCAGAATCTTGCAGTCTACCTACCTCAGGCCACATCTGCACCACCACCTGTGACAAGTCGCCCTCCTGCAGCCCCTCTTATTCCAACTGGTCCTACTTTACACTTATCTCTACCACCACGTTACAACGGGAACCCCAAGTCCTGCAGGAGTTTTAAGTCAGTGCTCCATCCACATGGAGAGGACGATAAACCAGTTCCCCTCTGAGCAAGCAAAGGTTGTGTTTACGAGAAGTCTGCTGTCTGGCAAAGTCTTGGCCTTGGCTACACCCCTCAGGGACCGAGAGGACCCAGTGACAGCCAACCTCCTGGTGTTCCTTGAAGCCTTACAGAATGTTTGAAGAGCCTTAACGAGCATCCTTTGCTATGACTTCTCTGCTCCACCTATGTCAGGAGTACTCCATTGTCGTGCAAAACATGGTGGAACTCTACACGCTGTTGGTTGACCTTGCGTGGAACAATGAAGCCCTCGTAGCGATGTTCTGGCAAGACCTCACAGCAAGAATCAAAGACGAGTTGGCCAGTCTAGATCTTTCTTGGTTTAACTACAAGAATAGACATCCATTTTGCAGGGAGACAACAGGAGATCTGCCAACAGCATGAAACTGTTCGACCTCGTCGACTTCCTTGACTTGCTCTGGTGTTCAATTCCTGCACCAATGTTTTCACAAGATGAGCCCATGCAAGTGGAAAGAGCCCACCTAACTGACCCAGAATTTGCCATTTGATGCCAGCAGAACCTCTGCCTCTACTGCAGCAGTTCCAAGCATTTCCTTAAGGAATGTTCATAGTCTCCATGAATCTCCTGCACATAGGCTTCATGGAACAGGTGCCCTTAGCTGTGAATACTACTTCTCCATGTCTGACCATGCCGATCTTACTCTCTCCCTCGTTTGGTACCCCGTTTTTTAGGTACAGCTTTCTTGGATTCTGGTTGGGGTGGGAATTTTGTTGATGCTTCTTTGATTTCCAAGTATCCTCTTCCTGTGGTTCGTCTGGACAAACCATTTCTTTTCTCGTCCATTAAGAGAAAATTCCTGAGAGACTCCCTTTTGTTTCAAATCAAGCCTCTGACACTTCAAGTGGGGGCATTATATAGAGAAAAGATGTTATTTCACATATTGCCTCGTTCCACTCCTGCAGTTCTTATGGGACTTCCTTGACAACAGCACCATGCTTCCGTGTTCAAATGTCAAATGCTCGAGGTCACTCGCTGGGGACAAGACTGCAATTCCCACTGGCTTATGGCACCTTGACTGGTGCAAGCCACTTCACCACTGATGCCTTCCACTCCACTTTCAGACCTCCCATCTCCTACCTGGAATTCGTTGTCTTCTGTGAGAAGCAAGCAGAGACTTTTCTGCCTTGTCGGGCTTATGATTACCAAATAGACCTTCTGCCTGGCACGACACCTCCTTGGGGGAGGGTCTGTCCATTGTCAATGCTTAAGTCCCAGGCCATGTCAGCCTGTATTAATGAAAATTTACAGAAAGGCTTAATCCACAAGTCTTCCAGTCGGTGCTGGATTCTTCTTGGTGGAAAACAGATGGTTCTCTTCACAGCTGTTTGACTTTCAGGGTCTCAACAAGACAACCATCAAAAACCGGTATCTGTTGCGCTCTGATTTCTTTGACCCACTTTGTGAAGCCAAGATCTTTACCAAATTTAATTTGCAGGAGCCTACCATCTGATTCGCATACATGAAGGAGATGAATGGAAGACTGCATTCAACACCTGTAATGGACACTTTGAGTATCTTGTGATGATGTTTGGTCTATGGAATGCTCCTGTCATCTTCCAAGACTTCATTAATGAGATCTGAGAGACCTTCTATATGTGTCGTGGCATGTCTTGACGACATCCTGATTTTCTCGTCTAATCTTGAAAGTCATCGTGACTATGTTTGCTTGCTTCTAAGGCACTTATGTAGCAATCATCTCTATGCAAAACTTGAAAAGTGCATCTTCAAACAGTCTAGCCTACCCTTCCTCACCTAATAATAATAATAATAATCTTTATTTATATAGCGCCAACAAATTCCGCAGCACTTTACAATGTATAATTGCAGACAAAAGACAGACACCTACAAGGGTCTTCAAATGGATCACACCGAATTGACTGCTGTCCTAAAATGGCCACGACCATTCGTACTTCGAGCTATACAACTCTTCTTGGGGTTCGTGAACTACTACCGTTCTCCACCATGGTGGTACCCATAGTGGCACTTACCAAAAAGAACGGTAACCACAAATTCTTGCAGTCAGAAGCTGAAGAAGTTTTTACCTTTCTGAAGTCTGCATTTTCTTCTGCACGTATCTTGTCTAATCTGGACCCTGAAAAAACGTTCTTCCTTGGGTTAGACGCTTCATCTGTGGGAACTGGAGCTTTCCCATACGCTGAACACCGTAGACAAAAAAATTCCAGATGCCAAAATTGTGTTTTTTTGGTCATTTCACGTCCCCTAGAAATTGGAATAAAAGTGATCAGAAAAGTCGCACGTATTCCAACCTGGTACCAATAAAAATTACACTTCAGCTCGCAAAAAATTTAACCTCGCTCAAGTCTGTGGGTAGAAGTACAAAAAAGTTATTGGTCACAGAAAATAGGGCCGCAGCAAAGATTTAAAAAGTAGAAAATGTTTTGACTTTTTTTTACAATACCAAAACATAACAAAAATCATACATGTTTGGTATTTCCGGATTCGGATCAACCTGTAGAATATATATAACACATCATTTATACCGAAGATTGAAGGCCAATAAAACAAAAACCTTGCAAACATGGCGCGAGTGCATTTTTCTTTCTCATTTTGCCCCACTTAATTTTTTTTTGCAGTTTATAGTATATTCTGTGGTACGGTGAATGATACCATTAGAAAGTACATCTTTGGGGGCGTGGCTTGACATGGCCGAGTGAAGAAGCAGGAAGGCAGAGCTCCCGCACACTTTTCTGGTTTATCCGACTTCATTAGCCTTGCGGCATGGGGAAACTAAATAAAAAGGCAAAGAAGGATCCCCTGTGCACACCGGACCCCAATCGGGGCGAAATCAGCCACTACTTTGGGCGTTATTCGGCTCTTGTGCCCAGGGAAGACTACAGCAGCTCCGAGTCCCTGCAAGATGGCCGCTTAGCCCTTGCGACTGCCTCCGGTTCCCACCGCTACACTCCTCAGGCGAATCCACCGGCCACCCGCTCCAGCCGGCGGAGAAGAGGATCCGGGCACCCAGCTGAACTCCCGCTTACCGGTCCCTCAGCAACTGTGGACGCTGCCGAAACTCGGAGGATCAGAGATGCCTCACCGTCATCAGCCGCAGAGTCGGAAGAGACGCACCCAGCCGCGGGAAGCGTCGCGGGCCTGACTTCAGCTCCAACGTCCTCCTGCCTGCCAGCAGAACACCTGTGGAATCAGCAGGCGCTGCTCCGGACCGGGACACCCACGACTCCACTCGCTGCCCCGCCGCCCACACAGGGCCCAGGATCGGCCGCATCTGCAGCATGGCCTTCTTCAGCAGAGTGACGTGGAACAGCTGCTGTGGCGACCACCCGGGCACTAGGCTCCGGCGGCAGCTTGGAGGTACAGGGAGCTGGGGGTTTTGTAGATAACCGGGACTGCCCTAGCTACTCTGCTCACGGCCCCAAGCCCTTGGCTCCAGCAATGGAGCCGGGAGCACTGAAAGAACCTCTGGTCACCACTATGACGGCCTCTGTGGCTATGGACACCCCTGACACCTCCCTGTCGGCCCATGAGCCCTCCCTGGAGCCCTCCAATAGCCCCACTGTTCCCACATCCCACGGGCCAGTTGTGGACACCAGTTTGAGGCCAAGTGGTTTGTGCAGCTCCCCCCCGGGCACCAGCCTCAGAGGGTCACCCCACACTAGCTTTCCAACTGCCAGGCAGGCAGCACAACTTGCTGGAGTGTCCCAGGAGCCCACTAGCCCAGGTCGGTCGCTCTACCAGGTCCCCGAGGACCCATCTTGGGTGAACCCACCTTTCCAGGTCAGCACGTCAGGCTATGCACCTCTGGGGGTACAGGTGTGGCTAGATCTCCAGTATGGTCAACTGGGTCTTCCTGAAATGACCCCCTGGGTTGTGGGTCCCCTTCACCCTCTCATTCTGCTCAACTCTCAGGCTACCACGGAGGCACACGTCTTGCCTTCAATTCTCTTGAATGTCTCAACAATACCAGCGAAACGCGCATGTCTTTGGACCCGAACTCTCGTACAAGCCTGATGGGCACACCGTCGCTTTTTACTTCCCCTGCTGATGGTCCGAATACTGGCCTTCCAAATAATGCGCAGGATATCGGCTCCTCTACACAACAGGCTGAGCCTGTTGTCCCCTCGGGCTCCAAACTTGTAACTTACGCTGACCTCCAGCTCCTGATACAGGGGCTCCCCACTTGCCAGGACATTGCATCCATGACATCTCGCCTACTAGACGAGTGTAAGAGGGAATTTGCCAGTTTCCGCACAGACCGCTCGTCCCTTTCAACTAAGGTGGATACTCTCCAACAGAACCAGGACTCATCTGCTACTTCTCTATCCAATTTTCAAACAATAGTTAAACACCACTCGTCTCAAATATTTCAACTACAACAGCACCTAGACGACATGGAGAACAGGGGCCGCAGAAACAATCTGAGAATATGCGGTCTCCCGGAAACAGTAGTGACCTCAGACCTTTACTCCACCATTTCGTCTATTTTCAATGAAGTTCTAGAACGGCCCCTGAATACCTACATTGAACATGACAGGGTGCACAGAGCCCTGCGCCCTGCTACCAGTGATTCTAGGTACCCTAGAGATGTAATATGCAGAGTCCACTTCTTTGTTCTCAAAGAGGAGATTATGCAGCGCGTTCGCAAGGGCCGCTCTATTTCATATAAAGGACATTCCCTGCAGATTTTCCCGGACTTGTCGCGCCACACTCTGGCCCAACGAGCCATGCTCAAACCCATCCTTAATATTCTCCAAACCAGGAATATCCAGTACAGATGGGGATTTCCATTTGCTCTCATCGTCCGCCAAGGTGACCGTACCTGTACCTTGAGATCCCCAGAAGACCTTCCCGCATTCCTGAATGATCTTCAAATTTCGGATGTCTCTTTGCCGGAATGGCTTTCTATCTCCTCCTCCCGCCTGCGGTTACTCCCCACAAGGGCTTTACCAGAGGATCATGACAATAACTCATCAAGCCTCCCACCTAGGAGACAGAGGAAGAAAGATCCCCCCAGGTGCAGGACATATCTGATCACAGATACGGCTACCTCGAAGTCAGCTCCCCCTTGACTGTGCTAGGGGATCTCACAAGCTCGCCTCAGCCCCTCTTCCTATCATTGCCCATGCTGCTTGCAAAGGAAAGCTTTTCTGCTTTTGTTCCTTGGTTCATTTCTTTCTTTAAGTCGGACATTATTACATATTTCTACGTACCCATTTTGTGTTGGGAGCTACTTTACGACACGCACGTTTTCAACATTACCCCCAATAGGTTTGGGAGTCCCCCAGCACTGATTTTTGGTCTGGTATACTCCTTGGTCTTTTAGACTACAGTTTTTAGTATAGTGCTGTCTCCTGCTTCAGAGTCTTTTCTCTCTTCTTCCTTTCTCTTTCTTGGTTCTGTTTGGTCTTGTTCCTCCCCCCCCCCCTTTTTTTTCCTTTCCCTCTTCGACTGGTCGAGTCCTGGGACCTGGTTTACCCCTATCTGCTCGTAGGACTAACAAATGGGTGATCTTAGTGTTGCATCATAAAACGTAAAGGGACTTAATGTCCCTATGAAGCGGTCTCAAGTTATATATTATTTCCACCGTTAACTAACGCAAATCCTGGGTTTACAGGAGACTCAGCTCCTGCCATTAGAAATAGGTATTTCCCCCACTGGCATTGTGCCAACTACTCACCCTCGAAGAGTAGGGGGTAGCAATAGCCATCCAAAAGTCCCTACCACACACAGTTGAGAACTGTGTGATAGACAAAGACGCCAGATATATCATGACCACCTTTTCTACCCAGGGACAATTGTTCACCATTGTTAATGTTTACGCCCCGAATCAGGGTCAGGTATCCTTTTTGCTAGAAATTCTGGATGCTTTACACCTCCATGCGAGGGGCATTCTGTTATTTTGCAGTGATCTCTATCTCACCCTTGACCCGGTCATGGACAACTCCTCGGGTCGGTCCTCTATTGCCTACTCAGGCATCAAATGAGTCAAAAAGTCCCTGTTGAGGTTCCAGTTGTGTGATGCTTGGAGACTACAACACCCTTCAGATAGAGACTATAGCTTTGTCTCTCACCCACACAACACAGACAGTCGAATTGACCATATTCTTATACAACATAAGGCTCTCTCATGGTTGAGATCTACCTCCATTGGGAGTGTTCTCTGGTCCGATCATGCCCCGGTACTTGCCACTTTTCATCTTCCTTTCGCATCCTCCCAGACGAAATCTTGGCGGCTCAACGAAGCCCTGCTATCTGACTTGGTATGTTTGGCGGATCTACAACGGACCATTGAACACTTCATGGCCGACCATGAGAGGGACCCCACAGCCCCTGTCATGAAATGGGAAGCCTTGAAATGTGTGCTTCGTGGCACTTTAATAAAGCACGGCAGCTGACTTAAAAGAGACCGTGCGTCCGCTGTTGCGCTAGCCCTCAAGAAGGTCTCATCCATGGAGCTGCAACATAAGCAAGCCCTTTTTCCTGCAGTCCTCCAGGAATTGATCCTGGCGAGGCTCGAAGTCCGTAGACTATTCGACTCGTCTTGGGGCAAACTAGTGCAATTTCATCGTAGCCGGCTGTATGAATATGGCAAAAAAAGCGGATGTTTGTTAGCTAAAGCGGCTAGGGACCAAATGACAGCTTCCTTTATTCCGAGTATCAAAACCCATCTAGGCAGCGCAGCTAACACGACAGACGACATAGCGAAATAATTCCACTTCTATTATTCTAAACTTTATCAACTATCTCCATCGGCCCCTCCCTCACAATCAGAGTACCCTGCTTCTACCCCAACATTACTGACTGAGGTGGCCCGGGCGCTGGAATGCCCCTTTTCTGTTGAGGAGCTTGCCACGGTGGTGAAGGACCTCCCGAGGGGGTGGGGGGGGGGGGATGAGCCCAGGTCCAGACGGCTTTACCGCCAAGATCCTAGCATCCTCCCTTAGCCCTCCAATGTTGCAGGCCTTTAATAGTGTTTCGTCTTCCTCACCTTTTCCACCTAATTCCATGAGGGCCCATATGGCGGTGATTCCCAAGCCTGGCAAGGACCCTTTAGATTGCGGAAGTTACAGACCCATCTCGCTCCTGAACGTAGACCTCAAAATCTATGCCAAACTCCTAGCTAACCGCTTAAATGATCATCTTCCCGCTTTGGTCCACCCTGACCAGGTGGGCTTTGTCCCCGGGAGGGAGGCCCGAGACAACACCTTGAAGACTCTGGACTTGATCCAGTACGCGCGCTTAAGGAAGATCCCCTTGATGGTCCTGTCGCTAGACGCTGAAAAAGCATTTGACAGGATCTCATGGGGATCCCTTGTTTCAACCTTGGATCCTGCTGGGCTGGGCCCCCTTTTCACGGCCAAGATTTTGGCCTTATACCAGAATCCCTCAGCCAGGGTCCGAGTGAATGGTTCCCTCTCAGAGCCCTTTGAGATTAGAAACGGAACAAGACAGGGGTGTCCGTTGTCCCCTCTGTTATATGTCCTAGTAATGGAGCACTTGCTGGAGTCGATTAGGGCCAATCGGGATATTAAGGGAATATGTGTGGGAGATCGGGAGTTCAAATGCTCTGCATTTGCAGATGATCTCTTAATATATCTGACTGAGCCTCATATCTCGCTCCCTTCCCTGATGGGCTCGCTTCAGCCGTTGATCCAATAACAAGATCAACTACTCAAAATCTGAGGCGTTAAATGTCTCTCTAGATCCTGGATCACTGGACTCTCTCAGGAGCAATTTCCCCTTCTCCTGGCCCGCAGGGGGAATATGTTATCTGGGAACCCGAATACCAGCCGATCTTTCGCTATTATTTGAATCCAATTTTACGCCCATGTTCTCAAAAATATCTTCACTCCTGGGGTGTTGGGAGTCGAAGGGATTTCTCCTGGTTTGGAAGGATGAGTCTCTTGAAAATGTCCATTCTTCCCAAGCTGCTCTCTTTGTTCCAAACACTCCCAATCACTATCCCAGCCTCGTTCTGGCTTAGACTCCGACGGTGCTTCAACGAATTCATCTGGCACACTCGTCGGCTGAGAATTCGCAGGGAATTCCGCCCCAAGACTGCAGGGCGAGAAGGCCTTCCTGATTGCCGATTGTACTACCTAGCAGCCGCATACAGTGGTGGCCAAAAGTACTGGCACCCCTGCAATTCTGTCAGATAATACTCAGTTTCTTCCTCAAAATGATTGCAATCACAAATTATTTGGTAATATTATCTTCATTTAATTTGTCTTTAATGGAAAACCACAAAAAGAATTGTCATAAAGCCAAATTGGATATAATTCCACACCAAACATAAAAAAGGGGGTGGACAAAAGTATTGGCACTGTTTGAAAAATCATGTGATGCTTCTCTAATTTGTGTAATTAACAGCACCTGTAACTTACCTGTGGCACCTAACAGGTGTTGGCAATAACTAAATCACACTTGCAGCCAGTTGACATGGATTAAAATTGACTCAACCTCTGTCCTCTGTCCTTGTGTGTACCAGATTGAGCATGGAGAAAAGAAAGAAGACCAAAGAACTCATGGTGAGGAAGCATGAGCAATCTTAAGGCTACAAGTCCATCTCCAAAGACCTGAATGTTCCTGTGTCTACCGTGCGCAGTGTCATCAAGAAGTTTAAAGCCCATGGCACTGTGGCCAACCTCCCTAGATGTGGATGGAAAAGAAAAATTGACGAGAGATTTCAACGCAAGATTGTGCGGATGGTGGATAAAGAACCTCGACTAACATCCAAACAAGTTCAAGCTGCCCTGCAGTCCGAGGGTACAGCAGTGTCAACCTGTACTATCCGTCGGCGTCTGAATGAAAAGGGACTGTATGGTAGGATACCCAGGAAGACCCCACTTCTTACCCCGAGACATAAAAAAGCCAGGCTGGAGTTTGCCCAAACTTACCTGAGAAAGCCTAAAATGTTTTGGAAGAATGTTCTCTGGTCAGATGAGGCAAAAGTAGAGCTTTTTGGGAAAAGGCATCAACATAGAGTTTACAGGGGAAAAAAAAGAGGCATTCAAAGAAAAGAATACAGTCCCTATAGTCAAACATGGCGCAGGTTCCCTGATGTTTTGGGGTTGCTTTGCTGCCTCTGGCACTGGTCTGCTTGACCGTGTGCATGGCATTATGAAGTCTGAAGACTACCAACAAATTTTGTAGCATAATGTAGGGCCCAATGTAGGGCATAATGTCTTCCAGCAGGACAATGACCCAAAACACACTTCAAAAAGCACTAGAAAATGGTTTGAGAGAAAGCACTGGAGACTTCTAAAGTGGCCAGCAATGAGTCCAGACCTGAATCCCATAGAACACCTGTGGAGAGATCTCAAAATGGCAGTTTGGAGAAGGCACCCTTCAAATCTCAGGGATCTGGAGCAGTTTGCCAAAGAAGAATGGTCTAAAATTCCAGCAGAGCATTGTAAGAAACTCATTGATGGTTACCGGAAGCGGTCGTTCGCAGTTATTTGGCTAAAGGTTGTGCTACCAAGTATTAGGTTGAGGGTGCCAATACTTTTGTCCGGCCTATTTTTGGAGTTTTGTGTGAAATGATCAATGATTTGATTTTTGTTTCATTCTCTTTTATATTTTTTCATTGCAAGCAAAATAAATGAATATATTAATACCAAAGAATTTGTGATTGCAATAATTTTCAGGAAGAAACTGAGTATTATCTGACAGAATTGCAGGGGTGCCAATTCTTTTGGCCACCACTGTATGCCAGGTTTCTGGACCTGATCCATAACTCCCAAAACAAATTATGGGTTTATATTGCACAAGAAATATGTCCGTCTTCCCTTGCCTCCCTCCCTTGGGCCTTAGAATCCACACTCTCTGACCCTCGGGGACTGTCTTTCACCACATCCCATACCCT
Source organism: Phyllomedusa bahiana (assembly GCA_025379985.1). Classification (NCBI taxonomy): domain Eukaryota; kingdom Metazoa; phylum Chordata; class Amphibia; order Anura; family Hylidae; genus Phyllomedusa; species Phyllomedusa bahiana. The sequence continues at coordinate 47,040 of JAODAL010006641.1, forward strand.
AGCAGCATTGAGGAAGTCCAGACCCTCTAAAGCACTCTTGGACCTCCGGGGGCCACTCTTTCCTATAACAGACAACCATCTGTTCCCACCTGGGAGGTCTGGGACCTCCTTCTTGGGCCGTAATAAAACTTCACCCCTGTTGGCGAGAGATATTCACAATAAAGGGGTATTGCGACCATTGACAGAACTCACAATTGGTTCCCCTACCTGCAAGAACCAATTTGAGTACATGCAACTCCACCACTTTTTTATTACTAGTGTCAAAAAAACAAACTGCACTAGAGCCATGACCCCCTTCGAGAAGCTTTGTACCCAACAATCAACACCTAGACATCTCATCTCCCTGCTTTATCAGTTACTTTTCTCTCTCGCAGATATGCCTCCCCCATCCTTCTGTAGGGCTTGGGAAACAGAACTCCAACACTCATTTACAGAGGCCCAGTGGAAGAAATGCTTTATCCTTACGCATAAGGCAGTTATCGCCTGTAAAGCTCAGGAGATGAATTACAAAGTCCTGTCCCAGTGGTACAGGGTACCAGCCCTACTTCATAAATGGTACCCCACAGTTTCAAACACTTGCTGGAGGTGCACTAGAGAGGTGGGGACGATGGTTCATGTCTGGTGGGGTTGCGATGTTCTACAGCACTTCTGGAAAAAGGTGCTCCAGGCAATTCTGGATTGCACAGGGACTTCCATTCCTAATACGCCAGAAGCTACCTAACTGTATATGTTCCCCTCCTCACTTGCAGGTCACAAGAAATCTTTGTCCAGACACCTCCTCCAGGCGGGTAAGACAGTGATCCCACGCAAGTGTAATCAAACTACCCCCCCCCCTTCTCTGACAGAATGGGTTGAAGAGGTAGCTTTGACTTACCGGATGGAATAGCTGATGGCGCTACACTCTGACAAAGTAGAGAAATTTCTTTCCATCTGGGGTGCCTGGTCCCTATATCAGGGTTCACCTGAATTTACATTCCTACTTGCCCTGGGGGTCTAGACTGGGTTGTGGGTGGATGTTGGGCTCCTGTTGCTGAGGTCAAACGGGGCCTTTTCTCACCCCCCGCCTCTGGGCTGTGCGGCGCGCTGGGCCCCCAGTCCTATACGACTCCCCCCCCCCGTCCCTCTTAGGTTTATGTGTATGTATATGTATGTGTATAAAAATTCAATAAGTAGGGTGGCACACACTATGCTTGATCCGTACTATGGTGCAGGTCAAAATAGGTGAAAATAATTCCACCAACAAACACCTATAAGGTACTTGACTGCACACAAAAAGTGATGCAAAGAAATTACTTTTATTTTTAATCCACAGGCTCCAGATTTTTTTGCAAAAGTATAAGTGACTCGACAAGTGACGTTTCGGTCCAAATAGACCTTTCTCAGAAAGTCACTGTGAAATAAACAAACAAACACAAATGAAAAAAGTGCCAAATATTTACAGTGTAAACAGATATAAATATACATATATACATGAAGATAAATAGAAACTGTATGACCCTCCACATACATGTCAATATAAATACTGATTAAGCACATAGAGATGTATTACAAACCAATATGAGAGAATCAGAGACATGTATCCTCTGTTACTGAAGTATACATGGAGCATATAGAAAGCACATTTGAGTATCCAAAAACAATAAAGTAATACAATAGGCGTATTTGCCAATGTCATATATATATGTATATATATATACAAGGCATATACATACACATATGCAGACAGAAACAGCGACTATGGCCGCAGTGTAAAATAACCCTGTTAAGCCCTATAACACTTACCGATGTGTAGAGAGGTATGGAAATGGAGCATGGGCCGTAGCCCTAGAGAATAGGAGCCTCTATAGGTAGGGAGACAGGGTGCCAAAGATATAGGCATTTGCACGATCGTAATACCGGAACCGGAAGTCGTCGGAACCGGAAGTCGTCGGAACCGGAAGTCGCCGCGGTGTCTCGTTGCCTCACTTCCGGTGAAAGGAAACATGGGAGTTGTAGTTTAGTAGTGGTGCGCTAGCGCAAGGCGCGCGCTTAAAAGGGGCATGAATGTAAGTAAGTGGGAAAAAAAGGGAAAAAAGAATTGGGAAAAGGGAACAAGAATAATGTTGTAATGAACAGAAAAAAGTTGAAAAAGAGTGCAAGAAGAGCAGACAAAATGAGAGAAAAGGGGGGGATGGACAATATATAAAAAGGGTTGTATTAAATAAAATTAATTTATGGAAAATAGAAAGGTGATATGAATGAGCATGAAAAGGGTTTAAAAAACAGAGGGAAAACGGAACTAATTTGCTGGGGGAAAAAATACAGAAAAAAAAAGGGGAAAAAAAAGAAAAGATAAAAAATAAAAAATAAAATGGAAAAACAAACACTAAGATGTGAATAAAGGGTATCACTTAGAAAAAATTTTAAAAAAGGGGAAAACAAAATAAAAATGTGTTGAATGTAAAAAGAAATAAAACGAGTACGTTGAAAAAAAGGGGGGAGGTGGGGGGGAAAAAGGAGAGAAAAAGGGTTTGGGAAAAGGGGGAAAACAAAAAAAAGGGGAGGGGAAAGAAACACGAAAGAAAAAAAAAAAAAAAAGAAGGTTTTAAACAAAGTAAGTAGAAAAAAAAAAGATAAGAGAGGAACGGGGGAAAACTGTAATCCTGCGTTCAAATTAAAAAAACATGGCCACATGGACTAAAGAAACTAAAAAAAGGAATAGGAAATTTTTGGAAAAAACTTACTGCTAACTAGGTTATATGGAAAAAAAAAGAGGGTTCTTTGTTTTACATTCTGGCCAAACGCTTAAGCCCATTCCGAAATTTTTTAAGGGACCTCAGGCAAGTGGGGCCTATGCCCAAGTTCCCTTTTTATTGGGTCCTATTCCCGACCGACATTTCAGGGGGCCGAAGAGACCTGTTCAAAGCACCGCAATGATTTTAACCCGGGAAAAAGGGGTGAGGTACAAAAACCAAAATGGAGTCCGCCACACTCCCTTAATAAAGTTTTAAAAAAAAATTTGGGTTTTGCACATGAAAAAAATTTGTTTAAAAAAACACAAAAGCCAGGGGTTGGGGGGGGCAATAAATAGTATTCAAATTTAAAAAACAGTGGGCCCCATGGAAAAGAAACTATCAAAAAGGACATAGGAATTTTGGAAAAAGCATTACTGCCAACAGGATTTGGGAAAAAAATGAGGTTCTTTTCCATTTGGCCAGAATGCTTAAGCCCACTTCCGAAACTTCACCGGGACCTCAGGGGAAGTGGGCCTATGCTAACGTTCCTCTATTGGGGCCTATTTAGACCAGCACACTTTGGAGCGAAAGACCTGCTTAAAGACAATGCATGATTTAAAACCCGAGGAAGTGGGGGAGGTACAAAACCAAAATGGAGTCCGCCACTACTCCCTTACATAAAGTAAAAAAAAAAAAACATTTGGTTCTGGCCAGAAGTGTGAACAAAGAACCTAATTTTTTTCCATATATCCTAGTTAGCAGTAATGCTTTTTTCCAAAAAATTCCTATTCCTTTTTTATAGTTTCTTTAGTCCATGTTGCCATGTTTTTTGAAGTGAAGACATATGTATTGCTGCCACCCAGTGTGCATTTGTGCTTTTTTTTTAAAAAAAGTTTTTTTTTTCAAAACCAAAAGTTTTTTTTTTTTACTTTTTGTAAACCGTGATTTCTCACCCTGTTGTAAACCTTGTCTTAACGTTGCTGAAAAAAGAAGGGGAAAACAAGGGACAATTGTGTCAGAAATTTTTAACATATTAAAATGAACAATATCAAGTTGAGAGTGTTCTTGGATAGCCCTCTTGCGGGAAATTTTTTTCCCCTAGCCCTTTAACTCAACTTTCTGTGTTGCAAACCCATGATTGTGATTAGGTAGAGACTTCTTGATATGATAAGGGTGACACTCTTTTAATGCAGGGTGTTCCTATCAGTTGGTTTTTGTAGAGGGCAGTACTTTGGATTATCAGCATTCTTGGTCCCTAACGGTTAGAAACGGTAACTGCCCTTAAATTGTGTTAATTTAAAATTTAAGCCCATCTCAAAAAAATTTAACCACGGGACAAATTGGTGTAAGGTTTTGTCTCTTTCCCCTTCCCAAATTTTAAAAAAAATAAAACTTTATATTTTTCCATATTTCCTTACATGACTCTGGAAAAGAACATTCTGATATACTTTGGTGGGTTTTCCAAATTTTGCCTTGTAGATTTTTTGCGAAAAGGGGTGGGGGGGGCCCAATATTTGACCCCATGGGGGTTCCGGGCCCACCTTTGCTTAAAAGGAGTCTTCGAACATAAAACCCCCACTGATAGAAACAATCTCCTCCCATTAAAAGATTTTGTCCCCCTTTAAACATATAAAGAAGTTCTCCCCTAATCACAACTCATGAGGGTGAAACCCGGTATTGTAACAGACCCAAAAAACAGAGACAGTTGAGTTTGGGGGCTTGGGAGAAAAATTCCGCAAGAAAAGGCATCCAAGGAACACTCTGGGAACTTGATATTGCACAAAAAAAACCTAGGGCTCCAACCCCCATGAGAATTTTCCAATTTGGGGAAAACCAATTCCCTCCTTTAAAAAGTATGGCAAAAACACAATTTTTCTAAGACGAATTTTGGGCCTTTTTACAGGGCATTTTAAACCCCGTTTTTGAATCAGGGGGTCCACCTTATATGCTCGAATAAACCTAAAAAAAAATCAAGGGAAAATGTATGGTAAGGGGGGAATAGAAACCACCTAAAAAGAAAAAACTACATCAAAAAACCCTCTACCTCCCCCAAAGGGGTTTTCAATGTTTTAAAGTGTTTGTCACTGTTCGAGGTGTTTATAAGAAAAGGGGAAAAGGTGGTTCAACCTAGAACAGGTAAAAAATTTGAAATTGGGTGGACCTTTTTTTTTGTGACAAACTCTTACGTTGTTTCCTTTTCCCTTTAAGGGCCCCCCGGGGGATTTTTTAAACATAGGGGGAGACGGTCCCCAAAGTTTAAAGATAGACTCTCTAGTCCCTAAATCCTCCCTCCCTGGGGGAAAAAAAAGGGTTTTGGCCCACCTGTACCACCCCCCATTTACCCTTTAGGCCCGGGCCATTAAATAGGGCTCAAAAGATCCCCTTTCAATCTTAGAACAGGCAAAAGGGGCCAAGAAGGGGAAGGGGAACCACATTAAACTCAAGGAAAGGGGGTCCCGTTTTGGACCTTTTAGACTTAATTTCCTTTGCAGGCATACGCTTAAACAGGGAATGCGATTTTCTGTTCAGTTGAATATGTTATATATTCATAACACTAATTGTACTGTGTTTCCTTCTTGTTTTCAGCAACGTTAAGACAAGGTTTACAACAGGGTGAGACATCAGCAGGATTACAGTTATCACCGTTCCTCTCTGTATCTATTTTTTTCTACTTAGCATTGTACATCCTTCTTTTCTTTCTTTTTTTTCTTTCGTGCTTTCTTTCCCCTCCCCTTTTTCTTGTTTTCCCCCTTTTCCAACCTCCTTTCTCTCCTTTTTTCCCCCTACCTCCCCCTTTTTTTCACACTGTACTCGTTCTATTTCTCTTTTTACATATCAACACATTTTTATTTATGTTTTCCATTCTTATCTATTTTTCTAAGTGATACCCTTTATTCACATCTTAGTGTTTGTTTTTTCAATTTTTATTTTATTCTTTATCTTTTCTTTTCCTTCCCTTCATTTTTTTCTGTATTTTCCCTTAGCAATATTAGTTCCGTTCCCTCTGTTAAATCCATTTTTCATGCTCAATTCATATCCCCTCTATTTTCTCCATATATTCTATTTTCATCAATACACTCTTATTCATAGTATTGTCCATCCCCCCTTTTCTCTCATTTTGTCTGCTCTATCTTGACACTCTTGTTCAACTTTTTACTGTTCATTACAACATTATTCTTGTTCTTGTCCAATTCTGTTTCTTTTTTCCTACATTACTTACATTACATGTCCCTTTCATAGCGCTGCGCCATTGCGCATGCGCACGGCACTATCTTAAACTACAACTCCCATGTTTCCTTTCACCTAAAGTGAGGCAACGAGACGCCATGGCGACTTCCGGTTCCGGCGACTTCCGTTTCCGGCATTACAATCGTGCAAATGCCTATATCTTTGGCACCCTGTCTCCCTACCTATAGAGGCTCCTATTCTCTAGCGCTACGGCCCATGCTCCATTTCCATACCTCTCTACACATCAGTAAGTGTTATAGGGCTTAAACAGGGTTATTTTACACTGCGGCCACAGTGGCTGTCTCTGTCTGCATATGTGTATGCCTTGTATATATTTATTATATATATATATATAATATATATATATATATAAATATATATATATATATATATATAAATATATATATATATAATATAGACATTGGCAAATACGCCTATTGTATTACTTTATTGTTTTTGATATCAAATGTCTTCTATATGCCATGTACTCGGTAACAGAGATACATGTCTTGATTCTCTCAAATTGGTTGTAATACATCTCTAGTGCTTAATCATATTTATATTGACATGTATGTGGAGGTCATACAGTGTCTATTACTTCATGTATATTTATATTTATATCTTTTTACACTGTAAATATTTGGCACTTTTTTCATTTGTGTTTATGTTTGTTTATTACACAGTGACTTTCTGAGAAAGGTCTATTTGGACCGAAACGTCACTTGTCGAGTCACTTATACTTTTGCAAAAAAATCTGGAGCCTGTGGATTAAAAATAAAAGTAATTTATTTGCATCACTTTTTGTGTGCGGTCAATTACCGTATATGTATGTATGTGTATATATATATACACATATATATATATGTATATATATATATATGTGTATATATATATATATATATAATGAATTATACTATATATAATATATATATATATAATATATATATATAATAATATATATATATATAATATATATATCTATACTCCTCTCTGCCTCTCCCCTCTGCCAATCCCTTCACTGGCTTCCCATTGCCCAGCGAATTCATTTCAAGCTACTAACCATGACCTACAAGGCTCTCCATGACCTCTCCCCTCCATACATCTCTGCCCTAATTTCCAAAATCTCCCCCACTGCACTCTCCGCTCCTCACAGGACCTTCTCCTCTGCTCTCCCCTTATCAGCTCCTCTCACAAAGTTCTCCAAGTCTTCTCACGTGCTTAACCCACACTCTGGAACTCACTGCCCCAACACATCAAACTCTCCTCCACTTTCACCAGCTTCAAAAGCAAACTGAAAACCCATTTCTTCAGGCTTGCCTATAACCTTCACTAAACTTGTCACTACTTCCTCCACAGACATGTCTGCCCCTCACCTCCTGTCTCTTTCCCCCTCCTTGTAGATTGTAAGCCATCGCGGGTAGGGTCCTCTCTCCCTCTGTCGTGCCAATTGTCATTATCCCTTATCACTGTACTCGTTTGACTTATGTAATGTATGTAACCCCCCCGAATGTACAGCGCCCTGGAATCAATGGCGCTTTAAAATAAATAATATAATAATAATAATAATATATAATATATATATATATATATATATATATTATATATTTTTTTTTTTTTTTTATCTTCTTTTCTTTTCCCTCTTCTCTTTCTTTTCTTCTCCGCTTTTCCAATTTCCTTTTAATAATGGCTCAAAAGTTGCCCAGACTTTGTCCTGGATATTGGCCTTTTATTGTTACTTGTTTTATCAAGGTGACTTATGTCACCCTCCTTGGAGATCCAGTGATGGTTTTGCTTGTTAACTCTCATGGAGTACACTTGCTGTTCCCCAGTTTAGCTCCTTAGGGACAGCCACCGTGGTTCCCACAGAGGACTGATAGCGCTCTCTCCTATACCACCCCCGTGCCTCTCACCCCCCCTCCTTTTTTTCGTCCCTTTTTTTTCTCTTTCTTTTCCCTTTTTTCTTGTGTCTCATTGTTAACTGCTTATTAATACTGTTCAGGTATTCTTCAGTTGTTGTCCATTATAGTTTGCATTATGCTATTGTATCTTAAAATCTGATTTTTACTACTTATAAGAAAAAGTTAATAAAAAGTTAAATAAAAAAAAAAAAAAGAGAAAGTACATCTTTTCCCACAAAATAAAAGCCCTCATATGTCTATGTAGAGGAAAAAATAAAAAAGTTATGGCTCTGAGAAGGAAAAAATGAATTTGAAAAAAAAGACTTGGGGTTAAATTGGCCTTAGAAGAATGGCGCCATCTGCTGGAAGGGGCTTGTTATCCGGAGACATTTAAACACATCACGAAAATCTCCTGTATCTTCAGACAGCACAGCTGGGTCAGGCTAGGTGGTCCCTCTTCACTCATTTTGACTACTTGCTACATTTCAGAGCGGCAGACAAGAATGCTCTCTCTAGTCGATGCTCTCTCTAGTACTTCTGATATTGTTGGTCTTGACTCTGCATCTCAGCATATTGTTCTGTCTTAATGTCTGATCACTGCAGCTCCCATTGATCTACAATGAGTACCACGGGAGAAGACCTATGTATGTCCTGCCTTAAGAAAGAGAATCTTGAAATGAGGACATTGTTCTGTGCTGGCTGGTCAAACCGGAGTTTGAAAATCTTTACTACTTACTGTATTTTGCTGTACATAGGACACGAAAGTGTGCCCCCTAGTGGTCAAGTACCATAGGGGACTGAGTATTAAAGTAAAAAAAAAAAAATAAAGTTTAAATCACCCACCTTCTGCCGTTTTACAAATAGAAAAATAAAATAGTCACCACGTCCGTAAAAGTCCAATCTATTAAAATATAACATAATTTATCCCATACATTGAACACCATAGAAGAAAACAAATTCCAAACACCAAAATTATGTTTTTTTTGGTTATTTAATATCCCCAACAAATTGAATAAAAAGATTAAAGTTGCCACTCTATCTCAAAATGGTACCAATAAAAACTATACTTCAGTCTGTACTTTTTGCTTTTTTTCCCACTTTTTTCCCCCTCTAAAACCTGGGTGCGTCTTATGGTCCGATGCGTCTTATAGTCCAATAAATACGGTATATCTAGACATTATTGGTGGCCTAATCTTATTCACGATGTCAAATACTTTGTTCTCTCCTGTGCCACTTGTGCCTGCAACAAAACCTGTTGTCTCAAACCTGCCGACTTGCTTCATTCTTTGCCTAATCCGGAGCGACCCTGGATCCATATCGCTATGGACTTCATTACTGACTTACTACCATTCTCCAATGATACTGTCATTTAGTTGGTCAGGTGATAATTTCTCCAAGATGTTGCATTTTGTGCCTCTGCCTGGTCTACACTCAGCTACCCAACTTGCCTTCCATTTCTTCCAGCAAAATCTTCATCTGCCTGGACTACCTCCACATATTGTTTTCAGACTGTGAGGGGTTCCAATAACTGTCTTAGTTTTCTGGCGTTGGCCCAAATGTCCTTCTCCAGTCAAGTTATGACTTTTTCCTCCGCATATCACCCTCAAACTAATGGGCGAAAGGGTGAATTAATTCCATTGAGATAACTGGGCCGATCTCATCCCTTGTATAAAACTTGCAAAACAAATGGGAATTGGAAAAGAGGGATCTTAGTGAGACTAACATCAACATACCATTAGTTTGCCAAAGCAATCTTAAACTCCAATCACACTCTATGATTATTTAATACTTAACTTTTTATTACTATAACACTATAATTCAACAAAACAGATGCTATTAAAAATGTGGATCACCATGTCCCACACCAACATTAATCCTAAAGCCAATGTCTAGAGATCCAACAAAATCTCATCTCTATTAATGTGTATCTATATATCTCGGGCTCTTAAAAATTTGGGGTTAATGAATTCCCTTACTAAAATCACAGAGCAACCTCCTTGTGACTAGATCTTAGATATAGAAATGGTAATTCAAGCCTCAAACAATCCATCTCCAATTCATAAAAATCAGGGAATACATTAACTCCCTCACTATATTAATAATGACTGGCAGTAACGTCGGCTTCATAGGGAAATAAAAATAAAAAAGTGAACTCCCTCTCTGAGAAATGTCTAATTGTTCTGAGTAAGTCTCAACTACTACCTACAAGAATCAAATGCTGTATAAATCTGCAATGACTAGGAAAGCAATCTTCTGCAGCAGGCTGCTATTCAGAGGAATCTGGATGCTGAGTAACCCCTTACCGACATTTGACGTACTCATAAGTCAAGTTTCGGGTAGGGGTTCCCGCAAATTGACGTATGAGTACGGTATGTCTATCCTTGCGTAGCTCACAAGCGAGCGGCGCAAGATCGCGGCATAGAACCAGCCGTATATTACCGCTGGCATCATGCCGCATCCCCCACGGCCGGAGTTCACTCGTGGTCACGACATCGCAGCTGCGGGAAGCAGGAGTGAGCTCCTGCTGCCCGCGATCCCGGCGCAGTAAAGCGCCTCAGCGTCACAACTGGTCCCTTCCAAGAGCCCGTACGCTAATGCAGTCATCCGGGTTGTCCTGGTGATTCCCGATGCCCACAATGCATTGTGGCAGCGTGACTGACCGTTTGCCATGGAGACCAGAATACAGCTATAAGCCTGTGTTGCTTGATCTCCTATTTGTATGAACCGATCGACGATCTTTCATACAATTCCCCCCTTGGGAAAAGGTGTACAAAGTGTTAAAAGTAAAAAAAAGTTAAAAAAGTAAAAACACAAACACAAAAAATAAAAATAAAAACACGTACACCGGCCCTCTCCCCCTTTACAAACACCAATCGCCCCAAAACAGATCAAAAATAAATAAAGTACCCCATATTTGTATCGCTGCAGCGTAACGACCCACCCCTATAAATCTTTCATATTATTTAACGTACGGTAACTCCGTATAAAAAAAAAAAAACTGTCACAGAATTTGATTTATGTTCATCTCACACACATAAAATGGAGTAATAAAGTTACATCAAAAACACATATCAACATCAAAGTGGGTGCCATTAAACGTCAGTTCATCCCGCAAAAAAAAGTCTTACACAGCTCCTGTATACGGAAAAATTTAAAAGTTATGGCTATTTTGAAGATAGCGAAGCATATATATTGTTTAACACAATAAAAACACTTTATAAAAAAGAATACAAATTTTCTTCCAATAAAAAAACTATATAAACTAGGGTATCACTGTAATCGTCTCAACCCACTGAGTAAAACTTACTCACTTGTCACGGATACTGCACGGTTTGAACGCTATTAAAAATAAAAATAAAGAAACACTGCTAGGATTTGCAAATATTTCCTTTCACCTGTGCCTGTCCAAAAAGACCGGTATTTAAAAGCGAACAAAAGTTCGTGTCCCCCTAAATAAATATACCTAATAAAAACATCAACTCATCCCGCAAAAAAAGTCCCTACACAGCTCCCATAAACAGAAAAAAAAAAAAGATTATGGCTCTCAGACCTGAGCGCGATGCAAAAACGAGTTATCCATTTAGATATAAGTGATATATTATTGTGTAAAAGCAGTAAACAATAAAAAAATATACAAATTATGGTATCGCTGAGATCATATCGACCTTCTGAGAAAAAACAAGCATGTCATTTAAACCACACAGTAACCGCTGTAAAAATAAAAAATATAAAACCACTACCAGGATTGCTGTATTTTGTACAAAATGCCTCACAAAAACCTAATAAAAAGTTGATCAAAGCATCAGATTTGCACCCCGTATAAAGTACTAATACAAATATCAACTCATCTCGTAAAAAACCAAGCACACATTCATCTCCGTATGCAAAAATTAAAAAAGCAAGGCTGATCATAATAGGACAACAAAAAAACGCAACTTTTATAAACTCGCTCTATTTTGTAAAAGTCAAAAACATAACAAAACCTATATACAATTTTATATCACTGTAATGTAACCTGACCCCCATAGTAAAGTTTGTCCCATCAATTATCCTGTAGGCAATGACCTGTAAAAATGAAAGCCAAAAACAATGCGGAACTGCGTTTTTCCCCCCCCCCCCTCCCCATTATCATGGCCCAAAGCAAAACAAAAACTACGGAACACCTGTTCGCCCAAATGCAAAATACACCTTAGAATGAGATCCCTAAGGGGTTTTAAATCCAAAATGTGCAACTTCTGGAATGTTTCACCTTGTTTCTAGTACTTGGGGCTTTGCATGATGTGGACATGGCCCCACCAATATTGTGGCTCCAAAAGCCAAGATAACACTCCCTGCCTTGTAGCACCCTGCCATGCGCCCAAACAGCAGAATTATCAACCCACATGTAGGGTATTGCCGAACTTGAAAGAAATTGCCTCTTCTGTTCCATCATCCTATTCCTCAGCTGCGGCATCATCCACAATGGCTCAAACACCCAATGTGGAACAACCCCCCTCCGATTCAGTCCAGCCCTCACTTTCTTTTTTAGAGCAAATACTGACAGGCAAGTAGTCAATATCACGAATGATGATCAGTTGGGTCTTTCTACTCTACCTAAACAAATTATTAACCTTTCGGATAGAGCTTTGTCTACTGGGGATATCAGTGTGTTAAGCAAGGGCCTTTCTTTTGTCCCTAGCCTCCCGTTTTATCTTTTTGGGGGGAAAAATACATCTATTCGCCCGCAATTTTTAAAAATGGAAAAATTTTTTTTAAATTTAAAAGAAAATAGAGGTTCATCCTAAAAATTGACTCTCAGATTCCCCCTAAAATGCAAACCCTGTAAAAACCTGTTGGAGGAAAAATGTAGAGACAGACTTTTGGGGCCCTTTTTCTCCCCGGTCGGTCTAAAAGCAACAAGATGCCTCCAGTTTTAGAGACAAAAAATTAATTTTTTGTAAAAAAAGGGGTATGTGATGGCATGGAGAAAATACATACAGGGAAAATTTTTGGCCCAAAAGGTTTCAATTTGAATAAGGGGAAGAATACTATCTCTAAAAAATCGGGAAACAGATAAAACGAATGAAAAACCTCAGCAAGGGCGGAAATATTGTTATTTTAAATCTATCGACTAAAAAAATTTTGTGCCTAGAAAATCCTACGGATAACAGGGATATGGCCTACTCGGATCAAATCCCTCAGCTAAGATCCTTTTTAGAACTTAAAACCCCCCTTTTTTTTGATGAAGCGTTGTCTGTAAAAAGTTTTTTTGATCAAAATGAATATCCTTCTTTATTTACCTCCCCCTTTCCACAGACTTCTCCCTTTTTTAGGTCTTCAAAGGTCCAAAAGGGGATGACCCCCCTTTAAATGTAGCCCCTTTATTTCCGGTTTTTAAAACTTTGACCCAGAATGCTAGTTTATTGTCGACAAATACTTCGCCCAAAATTGTTACTTCCCCTCCCGTCTAATTGAGATCCCTAGGGGCCCCTCCTGTTAAAAACTAGACGGAATGCCCCCCCATGTGGAGGGAATTTCGTTTTGTTTTTGACTTTTGAGGCTCTCACATTTTTTTCAATACCCCATGAAAAAAGGTTTTAAGTGCTTAAATATTATCTGACCTCAAGGGGAGTGCTTTCCTCAACACAGGTTTGTTTTGTTTTGAAACTTTCTTGATTTTCATTCTGACACACAATTTTTTCCTTTGATGGAAAGTACTACCCCAGTCAGGGGCAAGCTAGGGGGGGACCCCATGGCCCCAATATGCTAATTTGTTCCTGGGCTGGGGGGAGAGACTATATCTTCTCAGAAACTATAGAATTTTTACTAACAACATCGTATTTGAGACGCTATATTGACGACATCATATTTTGGGGGCGGGAAAAAGGATTCTTTCCTCATTTTTGTGGGGCCCCCAACGTCAACCTATTGGACTAAAAAGTTTATTTTTTTGAAAATTAATGAACCAACAATTTTTTATTTTTGGATCCTTTTTTTAAAAAAAAACTGTAGGGGCGGTTTGGAAACAACCATTTATAAAAAAAACCCAAACCGCAGGAAAACACCTCTAAAATTTGGGATAGTTTTCACCCTTTCCCCGCTAAACGTGGTATCCAAAAAAGGTCAATACATTAGGACCCGGAGAAATTGTTCTTCCTTGGGAGCCTATAAAAAGAAAGCGGATGTACGAAAGGCTAGGTTTGTGGAGAGATGCTATTCATTTGCCCGTGATACTGATAGGAAGTTATTTCTTCAAACCCATCCACAAAATACATCTATGGCAAAAACTCGCATTATAGGCACTTTTTTATCCCGCATCACCAGATTCGAAATTAAAAAAAAAGTTTTTGGCCCTGTTTTTACCCCCAAACCCCGCCTATCTCATTTGTCGATCCTTCCCCTGTGATTACTTTCAAAAGGGGAAAGAATATTGGGGACCGTGTAGTACATAGTCTATACACTCCCCCCCATTCCCCCACTACTTGGTTAACAACAAAGGTAGTTGGCACATATAAATGTGGAGGCTGCAAGGCCTGTGGATTCATTGATGTCTCTAAATCTTTTAAATGTATTCCTTCGGGTCGGATTTTTTTCCCGGGTAAAAAACTACGCCCAAAAGGGAAAACCCAAAATTTTTTCCCCCAAATTTACCCCAAAAATTTGGGGGCTTGGGGCCCCTTTTTATGTAAAATTTTGGAAAAAAACCCCCAAAAGGTAAATTCCCCGAAAGCCGCAAAAATTTGGGAAAAATTATTTTTGGTGACCATCCACTCCCTAAACGGGGGATTTTTTTCCCCCCAAACCTGTCCCTAAAGAAAATTTTCCCCTTTATATTGAATTAACCTTTTTTGCCCTTTTCATTTTCTGGGAGTTTGAAGGTAGTTTTCCCCCCCATCTCCCCCCTGGTGGGGGGGGTTTTTTTAACGCAAATTGGTTTTTCAACGAAGACCCCCCTTTGGGGAAAAATTTTTAACCCAAAGGGCCCCCGGAAAAAAAAATGGGTTTTAAAAGATTTCTTTTTCTTTTTGGGTTCTTTATCTAAAAGCCCGGGGGGTTTAAAAAAAAACCCAAAATTTAAAAAAATTTTTTTTTTTCCCTTTTTTTTTTTTTTTTTTCCCTGCCCCCTGGGGCCCCCCCCACCCTTTTTTTTATTTTTTTGTTAAATTTTAAAATTTTTTTTTAAACCCTTTTTCAAAATTTTTTTTTTTCCCCCAAAGGTTTTTTTTAAAGTCCCCCCCTTTAAATGTGAAAAAATGCAACATTTTTTCTAAATTTTTCGCTTTCCTTGGGAAAAAAGGGGGGTTTCTAAAGTTTTTCCCCCTTTGGGGTTTCGGTGGGCCCCTTTAATTTTTAAAAAAAAACTTCCAAAACCCAAATTTTGGGTAAAATCAACCCTACCCCACAAAATTTTGTAAATTTTTTTAAACTATGGGTAATGGGCCCGTAAAAGAAATTTAGCGGTTGGAAAATTTTTCTGTATATTGTGTTTTCAAACTACCCCCAAAACAGTAAAAGGGGGTAACCCCCATTTATGGTTTTTTAAAAACCCCCTTAAAAAGACCTTGGGGGGGTATCCCCCCGTCCAGGGCCCCCTTTTTGGGGGGTTAAAAGCAAAAAACCCGGGGGGTATGGGAAAAACGTTCCCCGAGGATCGGGGCGAACCCTCCCGGCCCCTTTAAAACCAAGGCCTGGCGATTTGGCGCGGGGTGGGCAAGTGTTAAAAAATTACAGCCCCCAACCCCCCCCCCCACCAAGGGCGCCCCCACCCCCGGGAAAACCCTTCCCCCCGGGGGGCCCCCGGGGGTTTTTTTTTAAAAACCCCTTTAAAAATTGCGACGATTTTTGGGGGCAAATTTAACCCCAAGAAAAGACCCCAGGGAGGAGAAAAGCTCCTCCCCGCCCTCTCCCCTTGGGCAGGGGCCCGGCCCCAAAGGGGTCGGGCGAAAACCCCTGCAAACCCCCCCCTGCCCCCCCTCCAACAGAAAAAACCCCCGGAAGGGCCCGAAAAAATGGCCCTTTTCCCGGGGTTTTCCCCCGTGGAAAAGTCCCCCCCCGAAAGCCCCGGGGCCCCCCCCGGGGCCCCCCGGGAGGCCAAAACCCCCCCCCCTCGTGAAAAATGAACCCCGTTTTTTCCCCCCTAAAAGGAAAACCCGTTCCCCAAAACAACAAAACCCCATGCATGATTTTCCTTTTTGAATGAAAAGAAACCCCAAAGATTCTCCCCATTCCAAAAACCCCCTTTTGGGGAAAAGTTAAAAAAAAAAAATGGGGGGCAAAAATTTGGGAAAAAAAAAGTAAAAAAAAAAGTAAAAAAAAATTAAAAACACAAAAACGAAAAAAAAAAAAAAAAAATACTACACCCCCCCTTTTCCCCCTTTTTCCCAAAAGCCAATCGCCCCCAAAAAAAAGATTCAAAAAAAAAAAAAAAGTACCCCCCTATTTGGTTTTCCCCCCGCGTTGGGGGTAAACCCCAAACCCGCCCCCCCAAAAAAAATCCCGGGCCCCTGTTTAATTAAAACCCCGTTTTCGGTGAAAAAAAGGCCCCTTAAAAAATAAAAGAAACAAAAAAACCCAAACACAGGAAAAATTTAAAATTAAATTTTTCCCCCCCCCGAAACAAAAATAAAAAATGGGAAAAAAAAAAAAGCCCATCCAAAAAAAATTTCCCATTACCCCCCAAAATTTTTTACCCCAAAAAAAAAACGTCCCCCAAATTTCCCCCCCCCAAAAAAAAAAGGGTTTTTTATACAGCTTTTTGTATACGGGGAAAAAAAAAAAAAAAGTTTAAACTCTCAGAAAGGGTAGCGAAAGCCCTAAAAAAATTTTTTTTTTACACACTAAAAAAAAACCCCCTTTTTTTTTTTTTTTAAAGTCTTCCAACCCTAAAAAAAAAAAAAAATATAAAGAGGGTTTCGCCCCTAAAAAATTAAACGACCCAAAGAGAAAAAACTAACTTTCCACGGATTTTCTGACGGTGGGGGCCCCCGGTTTAAAAAAAAAAAAAAAAAAAAAACATAAAATAGGATTGCCCGAATTTTTTTTTTACCCCGGCCCCCCCAAAAAAAAAGGAATTTTAAAAAAACAATCCCAAAAACCCCCGCCCCCCCCAAAAAAAAAGTTTCTTTAAAAAAAAAGTCAAACTCATCTCCCCAAAAAACAAGTCCCCCACACCCTTCCCAACAAAAGAAAAAAAAATTTAAAAAATTTTTGGCTCCTTTAAAAATAAAGGTGGGGGGAAACAAAAAAAACCCCTATTTTCCTGTTTGAAAAAAAAAGTGTTTTTTTTTTGTATAAAAATAGTAAAAAACATAAAAAATTAAAAACAAATTGGGGTAAAACCCGTTTTTTAATCCCTAAATTTAAAAAATGAGTAAAAGCCTTTCCCTGTCAAAATTTTAAAACCGTAAAATTGACCCCCCTATGAAAAAGAAAAAATAAAAAAAACCCCACCCCAAAATTGCCCGATTTTGTTTTTTAAAAAAAAAACTCCCCAAAAAAAACCCTTTAAAAAAAAGTTTGGGGGAAAAAAAAGCCCCTCATATTTCCCCCCATAATGGTTTAACCAAAAAAAACCCTTTAACTCCCTCCCCCCAAAAAAACCCAAACCCATTAAAACAGAATTTTCAAAAAACAAAACAAAAAAAAAAAAAGTTATGGCGTTCCCGAATAGGGAAAAAAACAAAAAAAACGCAAATTTTTTTTAGACGTTAAAATTTCCCACTTTGGGAAAAGTAATAAAACAGAAAAAAAAATATATAAAAAACTTTTACCCTTTTTAATTGGTTTCCGACCCCCCCTTTTGTAAAGGGTTTTCCCCATCCCTTTTAAAAACTGCACGGGGGAAAAGCCCGTAAAAAATTGAAACTCAAAAAAAAAAATGAAATGGAAAAAGGGGTTTTTTTTTTCCCCCAATTTTTCCCTTTCCCCCAAATGTAAAAAAAAAAATATGGAACACCCCTGTGGGGATCCCAAAAAAAGCCCCCGTAAAACCCCCAAAATAAAATCCCCTGGGGGTTTGGAAAAAAAAAAAAGGGGCGAAAATTTCCCCCGGAAATGGTTTTTCCCCTTTTTTCGCCCACTTTTTTGGGGCTTTGCCCAAATGCCGGGCATGGCCCCCCCCCAAAAAACTGCCCTTTTTCCAAAAAACCCCAAATAGCCCCTCCCCCCCCTTTTAAAACGCCCTGCTTTAAAGCCCCCCCCCAAACAGCAGTTTACACCCAAAATTGTAGGGGTATTTGCCCCAAAAAATTTTGGGAAAAAAAAATTGGCTTAAAAAAAAGTTTTTTTTTTTTTTTTTTTTCCCCCGGAATTCCCCCGATATTTGGTTGGAAAAAAATTTTAAGAAAAAAATTTCAGATTTAAAAGGGAAAAAAAAAATTTTTTTTTTTTTCTTTTTTAAGCCCCTTTTGCCTTAAAAAAAAAAATTTTTTTAATTTACCTGGGTTTTGGGGGTTTCCCCTTTTAAATCCAAAGCACCCCCCGGGTTTTATTCCCTTTAAAGGGGGGTTTTTTTGTTTTCCCCAAAAAGTGGGGGCCCATTTAGGGGGGGGTTTTAAAAAAAATTTTTAAACCAAAAACCCTTTGGGTGTCCCCCCCCCAAACCCGAAAAAGGGCGCCCTTAAAAAAAAAAATAGGGATTAAAAAAAAAAAAAGACCCCCAGGGGTATAGTAAAGGTTTCCCCCCCCTTTTTTATTCTGGGATTATGGTTTTTTTAGCCAAAAAATGCCCCTAGGGGGCCCCCATAGGGAAAATCCTCCCCCAAAAAAAAAGGCAGGAAACCCCCGGGGGGGTTGAAAATAAAAAAAAATTTTTTCAATTTTCCTGTCACCCTTTTTAAACCTTTTTTTTTCCCCCCGGAAAAAAAGGAAAAATTTAAATTGGAAAAAAACTTTCAAAAAAAAAGGGTTTGGGAAATTTTTGAAAAAATTTCCCCCCCTCCACTTTGCTTTAATTTTTTGTAAAAAATCCCAAAGGGTTTTTTTCCCAAAATTCCCCAAAAAAATTTTTTTTGTAAAAAATTTTAAGGGGGCCCCCCCTTTTTTTAGAAGGGGCCCTTAAATTTAAGGGGGGGGAATTTAACAAAGCAGGCCCCCCCAAAACCAAAGGGCAGAACCCGGGTGGGGCCCCCAAAAAAATGTTTTAAAAAATTGCAAAATTTTTTGGAAAATTTTTTGAGAAATTACCAACCCAAAAAATTTCCCCCCAAACCCCTTAAATCCCTAAAAAAAAAAAAAAAAAAAAAATTTAAAAAATTTAAAGCCCAAAACCCAAAAGTGGCATATGGTAAAAATTGTTTTGTTATAAATATTTTTTGGGTTGGGGAATAATTAAACTGGCCCCTTTCACCGAAAAAATTTTTTGCCCAAAATTTTTAAAAATTTGCAAATTTTTTCCCAAAATTTTCCCCTGGGAAAATTTTTTTAAAAATTTTTCACAAACAAAAAAAGGATTTTTGGGAAAAAAAAATTTTCCCCTTTTAACTTTAAAACACAATTTTGTTCCCCGAGAAAAAAAAATCCCCCGAAACCCCCATGGGGGAAAAGGGAAAAAATGCCCAAAAAAATTTTTTTCCCCCACATAAAAAAGGGGCCCCCTTTTCCCCGAAAATTCCAAAAAAAATTGGGGGGGGTTTCCCCGGAAAAAGGGCCCCCAAAAAAGGCCCCCCGGGTCCCCCTTTAATGGGGGTTAAAAATTAAAGCTTTGAAAAAATTTTAGCCCTTTCCCCGGGGGGTCCCAAAAAATTCCTTTTCCTTTTTATGGTTTTTGCGGGGCCCCTTGGGGGGCCCGGTTTTTTGGAATTTTTCCTGATTTTTTGTAAAATTTTCGGGGACCCCGGGGCCAAACCCCCCAAATTCTTTCCCTTTTTTTGCCCCATGCCCCCCGTAAAAATTTTGGGGGTTGGGGAAAAGGCCCCCCCGGCCCCAAAGTAAGTTTTTTCTCCTTTTCTCCCCGTAAATTTTGGGGGGTTTCCCTTTTCCCTTAGTGGGGCCCCCCTTGGGGCCGGCCTGGCGGGGCCCTGCCCAAAAAAACTAATTTTGGGGGGAAAATTTTCCGATTTTTTTTGGGGGAAGGGCCCCCCGTTTACTTGCGTTTTTGGGGTTTTCCCCTACCTAAAGCGGCCCCGTTTGGCCCCCGGGCCCCCTTTGCCCCCTTGGGGGTGGCATGTAGGGAAATTGGGAGGTTTTTTTTTTGAATATTTTGAAAGTGCTTTAAAAAACTAAATGGCGTCCCATACGTTTTTAACAGTGGATACCCCAATTTTTGGTTTAAAAGTTACCTTTTTAAAAGCTGTTTTTTTATCCCCCCTTTCTAGTATTTTACCCACCCTTTTTTGGGCTTTAAATTTTGTTACTGCCTTCTTAGCAACAACCTGGTAACCCATACTGAAAGGGGGGACCCGCAAAAATTTTTCATCTGGACCCCTTTACCATCACCATATTTTAATTTTTATAAAGGGACATAAGCAGGCTTGGGGACTGGGCCCCCGGGGGGACCGGGGGACCCCCCCGGTGGCCCCCCCCCCCAAACCCCGCTGTGGGCCCCAGAGGCGGGGTGTCGTCGCCCCCCCCCGGGGCCCATCCGCGCTCCGGTCCCGAGCGCCCGGGCCCCCCCTGCGCCCCCGAGGTCCAGAAAACCGGCCCGGGAGTTGGGGGAAATGCCCCCCCGCCCCCCTTTGGGCCGCGCGGTGCCACGGCACGCGCCACTAGCGCTGCGCTCCGCTGATCCCCCCGGGCGGGGCTGAACACATTAGGCCTTACCCTGCCGGCGTCAGCCCTACTGTGACGTAGGCGGCGCGGTGACATCATTTCACCGCGCCGCCTATGCAGGGCGGCATACGGACCCTCGGAGCGGCCGGAGCAGGAGCCCGACCAGGTAAGTGGCTGTTTTTTTTTGTTTTTTTTTTTTTTTTTTTTTTTTTTAACTGGCTACGGGGGGGGGCCCCTGGCTACAAGGGGGAGGCCCTGACTACGGGGGGGCCCTGGCTACAGAGGGGGGGCCCCTGGTACAGAGGGGGGCCCCCAAAAGGGGGGCCCCCTGGGTACAGGGGGGGTCCTGACTAATAGGGGGGTCCCTGATACAGAGGGGGGTCCCGACTACAGGGGGGGGCCCCCCTGACTACAGGGGGTCCCTGGTAAAGGGGGGGGGCCTGATTACAGGGGGTCCCGGCCTACAAGGGGGGGTCCCGGTACGGGGGGGGGCTGACACAGGGGGGGCCCGCAAAAGGGGCCCTGGCTACCTAGGGGGCCCCTGGTACCCCTACGGGGGGCCCTGGTACCACGGGGGGGCCCCCCTGGCTTAAAAAGGGGGGTCCCGGGGCACAAAGGGGGCCCCCCTGGCTAAAAAGGGGGGGCCCCGGCTAAAAAAGGGGGCCCCATGGCTGCAAAAGGGGGGCCCCTGCTGCAAAAGGGCCCCGACTACAAGGGGGCCCCCCCTGGTACCTAGGGGTCCCTGGCATAGGGGGCCCCCGGGACTACCTACGGGGGGGCCCCTTGATACCTACAGGGGGCCCCTGACTAAAAAAGGGGGGCCCCCCTGGCTACCTAAAAAGGGGGCCCGGGTTTACAAGGGGGGGGCCCTGACTACGGGGGGGGGCCCCCTGATACAGGGGGGGCCTGGCAAAAAGGGGGGGCCCCCCTGTTTACAAAAGGGGCCCTGGGTACAAAAGGAGCCCTGACAAAAGGGGGCCCCCCCTGACTACAAGGGGACCCCTGACTACAAAGGGGCCCCCAGGCTACCTAAAAGGGGGCCCCGGGCTAACAAAAGGGGTGCCCCTGGCTACAAGGGGGGCCCCCTGACTACAAGGGGGGCCCTGGTACCTAAAAGGGGCCCGGGCTTCAAGGGGGGGGGGGGCCTGGCTACAAGGGGGGGCCCCCTGGCTAAAAGGGGGGGGGCCCGGGGCAACAAAGGGGGGCCGGGGGCAAAAGGGGGCCCTTTGATTACAAAAGGGGCCCTGACTAAAGGGGTCCCTGGCTACCTAAGGGGGGCCCCCTGGCTACCTACGGGGGGCCCCCCTGGACCAAAAAAAGGGGGCCCTGACTAAAAGGGGGGGGCCCCGGGTACAAAACCTTTTAAAGGGGGCCCCCTGCTACCAAGGGGGGGGCCTGGGGGGGGACTATTTTACAGGGACCCTGACACAAGGGGGGCCCTGATACCTAAAGGGGGGGGATCTTGACTACCAAAAGGGGGGGGCCCTGACTCCCCAAAGGGGGCCCCAAACGGGGGGGTACCTAAATTACTAAACGGGGGGCCCCCTAAAACCCTTTACCTAAAAAAAAACCCGAAAACCCCAGAGGGGGGGGGGGGGGCATGACTTCCTGCCACACAGCTAAAGGGGCCCTAACTACTTGTATACTACCTAAAGGAGCCCCTAATGCCGGGCAAACTCCCTAAAGGGCCCCTAACTCCCCCTTTTTATATTTTCCCAGGGGAAGCCCTAACTTCCTGTATACTCCCAAAAAGGGGGTCCCAAAACTGCTTGCACCCCTATAAAAAGGGGGGCCCCAAAACTACCTACAGCTTTACCTAACGGGGAGAAACCCCCCTACCTACAGACGGGGGCCCCCTTGCCTATTTGCCTCCCTACCTAGGTCTTGTAAACCCTCCCCGGTAATAAAAATTGAGAGGGCGCACCCCCATAGTTGTTTCAGGGGTTAGTCCTTTCCCCCCCTCCAAAAACCCTTGGATAATAGGCCTCTAAGTTATGGCTGTACCCGCTCTCCCACCCCGGGAAGTTTGTACAGAGGGTGGGAATAAAAAAAGAGGTGCTGGAAAATTAGGATTCTAGATATTTGTGTTTTAATTTTTTGCAGGGATGAGCTGTGCCCCCCCCCGGGACAAGTCATCAGGCGGTGTGGAACGGAGCAGAAGAAAAGGGGAATAAGAACGGATCATAAGAGAAGAAAACAATCATCAATATGGGCTTCCCGGGGAGTCCCCCGATTTCGGGGTTATTTTATTCTATTTGGATCAATTTTCTGAAAAATTCACTGTAATGTGATGTGCCCGAGCTGGGTCTGACCTTATGTGGTCTCTATATGGCGGTTTTTTTAGGTTATACTGAGTTGGGTTTTTGACCTCTATTGGGGCTCTTAAATGGTGATGTTGTAGGTTATACCCCGAGCTGCTGTTGACCTTATGTGGTCTTATACGTGGTGTTGTAGGTTATACCGAGCTGGTGTCGACCTCTATTTAGTCTCTATATGGCGGGGTTTTAGGTTTACCCGGTGGTGTCTGACCCCTATGTGGGCTTATATGGAGTGTTGTAGGTTTTTACCTGAGTGGTGTCTGTCCTTATGTGGTCTCTATATGGGGGGTGTTGTAGGTTATACCCCAGCTGGTGTTTTGACCTATATGTGGTTCATACAGTGGGGTTTAGGTTATACCCGGCTGGTGTCTGACCCCTTATGTGGTCTTATATGGGGAGTTTGTAAGTTTACCTGGCGGTGTCTGCCCATATTGGTTTCTTATATGGCAGTTTTGAGGTTATACCTGAGCTGGGGTCTGACCCTTGTGGTCTTAATGGCGGTGTTGTAGTTAACCTGAGTGGGGTCTGACACTATGTGGTCTTATATGGCGGTGTTGTAGGTTTTACCGAGCTTTTGGGGTTTGATTTTTTGTGGTCTCCCATATGGTGTTGTAGGTTTACCTGGCTGGTATTTGCCTCTATTGTTTTATATGGCGGTGTTGTAGGTTTTATACCTGAGGGTGTCTGACCCCTATGTGGTTCTTTTAAAGGGGTGTTTGTAGGTTATACCTGAGCTGGTGTCTAATCCTATGTGGTCCCATATGGTGTTGTGGGTTTTAAAATGAGCTGGGTCTGACCTCTATGTGGTTTTTATGGGGTGTTGGGTTATTGGCTGGTGTCTGACCATATGTGGTCTCTAATTGGCAGGTTGTAGGTTATACCCGAGTGGTGTTGACCACTATTTTCTTTATTGGCGGTGTTGTAGGTTTACCGGCTGGGTCTGATCCTATGGGTTCCCCTAGGTGTTGTGGTTATCCTAGCGGTGTTTTACCCTATGTGGTTTTCTATTGGTGGTGTTTTTATACCTGGTGGTGTCTGACCTCTATGTGGTCTCTTAAAAGGGGGTGTTGTAGGTTATACCCGAGCTGGTGTTACCACTATGGGTCTTATATGGCGTTTGTTTTGGTTTATCGGCTCCGGATAATGCCATGTCATGTGTCCCTGATTGACCCCGTGATAGGGGGGGGGGGGGTTAACTTATACTTTTCCCCGCTGGGTTTTTTTTAGAAAGGGGGTGAGGTGTGTGACCAAGGGAAAAAATGGAGGGGGATTTGTATGTGGGTGGAGGGGGGTATTTATTTGGGTGGGGGGATATTGTTTTGGGGGAGGGGGATTTGTTGGGGGTGGAGGGGGGGTTTTTGATGTGGGTGGGGGGGGATATTGTATTGGGGGGAGGGGGGTATTTTATGGGGTGGAGGGGGGTATGGGATGGGGTGGAGGGGGAATTTTGTGGGTAGGGGGTATTGGATAAAAAAGTAATTACCCTGTGTTATGATTGGTTTGTGGCAAAATGTTGTGTATTTTATCTTGTGACTCGCTTCGTATTGTATCACAAACGTTTGTTTTTCACCTGTATTATGTGGAAAAATGGGGGGGGGGCCCTTTATTTTAATGTACATAGGATGGGCCCCCCAAAAATCAATTCCCCTGTGGGCCCCAGACCCCCCCGTCCCAACTGGACGTAAATCTAGTTTTCCAATCCGGGGGAAAAAGAATCTTTATATGTGTTTTTTTGCCTCTAACATACTTAACAGTGTTCCCCGATAAACCCCCACTTGGGGGGAAACGTCGGAACAACTTTTGGGGAAAGTAATTTTTTTGGGTTCATAAATTGTGTTTGGGATAATATGTTATCTTTCTTTTTTTTTTTGTCACAGTTTTTAGACTTTCGTTATTTTTTTCTTGCTGTAGTAGGGGATCTTATAGTTTTATTAGTTAGGGGGAATTGGGGTACGTTAGTCTAATTCCTGTTTTTTGGGGGCCCTTGTCGGGCGGTTTTCCCCATGTTGGTAGGCTTATATCAGGGTTTTTGCCCCCAAATAAGGGCATATGGGATATTTTTTTTATATATATATATAATATATAATTTTATTAAAATATATTATTTTTAAAAGTGATCAAAAAAAGTTATATTTTAAATTTTCCGGGGGCTATAACTCAGTAGTTTTTTGTTGTAGATTATATTGGTATAACCAGGTGTGTATATACTTTCATCAGGGGTTCTCTCTACACCCAGTTATCATATGAAATGTAGAGGAGTTTGTTTGTAGTTTTGGCTTAAGAAATTGCGTAACACAATTTTGGGGCTTTTTTTCCAGGATTCCTTGTAAAAATTAAACATTTTCAGCTAAAATTGCAGATTATTGAAAGAAAAATATATTTTTTTATTTTCAGAGCCGAACGCTAAAAAAATTTATGAAACACCTGTGGAGTCGATATACTCACTGAACCTCTGGATATATTCCGTAAGGGGTGTAGTTTCCAATATGGGGTCTTTTCAGGGGAGTTTATTAGTTTTAGCCCCTTATGGTGTCCTCAAACCTGAGATGGCGCCTAAATAAAATGGTAATGAAAATGAGACCCCAGAGTCCGGTAGGTGTTCCTACTTTTCTGAGGCTTGTGGTGGAGCCAAATAGCACACTAGGGCCACATATGGGATATCCCTAAAATGGCAGAATCTGGGGAATCAATATTATGTTGCATTTTCCTGATCACATTTACCGTATTCTTATGAATAATGGATAAAATTGAAAATCTCCAAAAAAAGTGAAATTTCACCTCCACTTTGCTTTAATTTCTGTGAAATATCTAAAGGGTCAACAAACTTCTTAAATGCTTTTTTAAATACTTTAAGGGGTGTAGTTTCTTAGATGTAGTCATTTATTGGGGTATCTAACATACAGGCCCCTCAAAGCCACGTCAGAACTGGACTGGTCCCTAAAAAAATCTATTTAGCAAATTTTCTTGAAAATATGAAAAATTACTACTATATTTCTAAGCCCCTTAATTTGGTACAAAAAAAAAACTTTTAAAAAATGATGCCAACCTACAGTAGACATATGGTAGATGCTAGTTATAAACTATTTTGAGTGGAATAACTATCTGTCTTACACGGAGAAATTTTTGAACTTTGAAAATTGCAAATTTTTGCAAATTTTCATGATATTTTTATATTTTTCACAAATAAACAAGGACTTTTTGGACCAAAATGTATTACTAACTTAAAGCACAATGTGTCACGAGAAAACAATCTCTGAATCACTTGGATAGGTAAAAGTGTCAAAAAGTTATTCTCACATAAAGTGACACGTCAGATTTTAAAACCAGGGCTCTGTCGGGAAGGCCAAAACTGGCTCCGGCGGTAAGGGGTTAAAATGAGATGCCAAACCTCTCCTACATGTTTCACCAGAGAACTGGTGTCATCAGGGGCTAGAGGTATGAAAACGAGCTCCTCCACTAATGTTTTATCTATCCAACTCCAAAGGTCCTCCCCGAACAATGAACAGCAAATCAGGAAGTGCCCACCAGACCGATCACCCACCCGACCAATCAAAAAATTCCCAATGCAATCCAACACAGAATGAACTCTGCCACACGTCCAATTTTCTTCAAACCGCAGCGCTGACGTCACTCACACCAGAACAAAGCAACCCCATCACCACTGCGAAGACACGTCTCAGCACACGTCCATTTAACTCCCAATTGCATCACAGACGTCATTCATGTTAATGCAAAGTAAACTCTGCCACTGCCATGAAAATATCTCTCAGTATATGTCTATTCCACTTCCAACTGCAGTAAAGCCATGCTGGAAACAAAAATGTCGCCCCAGTGCTTGTTGAAGAAAAACCTCAATTGAGGCAGCGTAATGGTGTTTAAAAATAAAGCTATTTATTCTAATAAAAATTATTCATAAAAGTGTAAACCTTCACATCATACAACACACTTCACGTGTTTCACGTGTTTTCCTCCGAGATCATTATGGGAACCAGGTGACAGGCAGCGCCCAGTGAATGACAGGGAGTTTCAGTGGTGACCCACTTCTCTGCTGTGGGGTAGTGTCATGTCCTTGGCACCAATCTCCATCACGGCGCTCCTGTTGGCCCTTGCTATAGGTCTCGTCCTCCCCCACTTCTTTCTGGTCATCTGAACTTATCAGCACCCATGTGTGGCATGTGGAACTACAAGTGGCAGAATTCCACACCACACATGTACTAAATATACTTGTTCCGACTTACATAAAAATCTAACTTAAGAACAAACCTACAGTCCCTGTACAGTACGTAACCCGGGGACTGCCTGTATACAAGGGCAGAATAGAAGACTTTAACTGAAGGTGCTATCAATGTGTGGGCGCAATTTTATTGTTTGGGGTGCTATTATTCTAAGCAGTGCATTATGTTATTTTGAGCTATATAGTTGGGAAGTTTGTATAGAAATGGAATAATGCTGTGGAACGTGCTGGAAAAATGAGGCGTCTAAGATGTTTATGCAGGGCAAATTCTGCAGAGATAAATCTTGGCTGGAAAGGTCATCATTCTGGTCTAAGGGGGGTTGGAGAAGATAAAGTGAACGACTCAAATCAGAAAAGTTACCTCTGTGTCAATGGATGTCACTGCACTGTAATAACTTTACTGTCTGCAGAACACCTATGTAGAACTGGTATCTAGAAGAATGTGCTCCTTGTTTGGTGGTAACCAGGTCCGGACTGGGAATCTGCCCAGATTCCCAGTGAGCTGGGTCACACTGGGCAATCTGCTCTATGGACTTATGAGGTTTTCTTGGAAGTGTGTTTGGGGTCGTTATCATGTTGGGGGGATGGGAACATGCTTTGTTTCAGTATGCTGCAGTACGTTGACAATCAGGGGTTCCTGAATGAAATGTAAGTCCCCACGGCTGGCAGCACTCATGCAGCCCCAAACTTTGACACTGCCACTACCATGCTTGACTTAAGGCAAGATACCCTTGTCTTTGTACTCCTTACTTGGTTGCCACCATACACGCTTGACACTGTCTGAACCAAATAAGTTAATTTTAGCCTCATCAGACCACAGGACATGGTTCCAGTAATCCATATACTTAGTCTGCTTGTCCTCAAACTGTTTGCAGGTTTTCTTCTGCAACATCTTTAGAAGAGGCTTCCTTTTGGGATGACAGTCATGTAGACCAATGCTGCAGTGTTTTGCGTATGGTCTGAGCACTGACAGGCTGATCCTCCACCCATTTAACTTCTACAGCAATAAACGGCAGTAATTAACACCAGGATATGATGCTGTGCATGTTTGGCGCCCCCTTTCTGGATCACCACAAAATAACTGCCTGTGTTAGGTTACATATGCAGTATTAGATGTGAAAGTTAGTTTCTCTGCTAAGCACTGCATACAGACATTGTAACCTGATCCCTTACTGGGGATTCTACACTTTTCCTCCATCCAGAGTTTAGGACACGGCCCCTAGTCAGAGGAAGAGGAAGTGTGCCCAGAGAGTGTAGTATTGTGGGAAGAAGAAGAAGATTGCCTCATGTAGAGAGGGTGTGTGCCTTCCTACAGGGCAAGCTGAAGAAACCAGGGTATCACTCCTTTGGCCCCAATGACTTCCAGAGTCTGTGGCAAACTGAGAAAACTACTTGGTGTTCACAAGTAGCAGAGTGAATTGCCCAGGAACTCAGCAGCTTCACAGAGTCAGGAGTTCAATGGTGAGAGAAGCCAGGATTCCTATAGAACCCGCACTGCCTGTTCTTGGAAGGGATCACTGATCCAGCATTTTTCTCTTGGAAATCACAAAATCCAAGAGTCATGTCTTCAGATGTGTAACTAGCAGCAGGTGAGCTACACCACACTACAGCAGAGAAACTGAACTCTCATCACACATGTGAGGCAGAAATCCTATTTCCTGGACTGTGTAACACCTGGCAATGTCTGCAGAGCTTCAGTAAATTGCAAGTGTTTATAACCCTGCCTGGATGTGTTTGTTTTCTGCCACATCATCCTGCACCATCTACCCTGGAATTCAGCCCTAGTTGGGGAGGGGCTAATCACCAGGCACTAATTACCACCATCTATCTCCCAGGGATCTCCATTAGTGCCAGGCCAAACTCTGGCCGACAATCCACCCACTGGCGTCATGAACTTTTTCAATAAATCCAACTTTGCCGAGCTGCCACCGCGCCTGGCTGGGCCTGCCCAGCCCTCGGACCCCCGTGTACTACTACTGAGGCCGGCCAGGGCAGTACACATGTGCTCTTAATTTCTTTGGTTGACCATGACGAGGCCTGTTCTGAGTGGAACCTGTCTTGTTAAACCACTGTATGGTCTTGGCCATGATGCTGCAGCTCAGTTTCAGAATGTTAGCAAACTTTTGATATCCTCAGACAGTTCTTTACCTTGAGGTGCCATGTTGAACTTCCAGTCACCAGTATGAGTGTGTGATTTAACACACCTGCTCCCCATTCACACCTGAGACCTTGTAACACTAACAAGTCACGTGACACAATTTGTCCATTTTCACTTATGGGTGTATTCATTTTTGTTGTTAGCAGTTTAGACATTGATAGCTGTGTGTTGAGGTTTTTTGAGGGACCTATAAAACTACCTACTGGGAAATCCCTACATAGCTATCTAAATACTGGGGACCCCTTTATACTTACCTACTGGGGGGGAAATCTATAAATACCTACCTACTAGGGGGCTATATAACTACTTACCTACTGATGGGGCCTATATATCTACCTACGGGGGGCCTATATACCTACCTAATGTGGGCCCTCTATATCTACCTACTAGAGGGGGTCCTTTACACCTACCTACCTACTGAGGGGGCCTACCTAGCTAATTACTGAGCACCAACCAGGTTATTACCATTTGAGGCACTATGAATGGGGAGTTTGTACATAGGGGGAGGGTGGAGCACAGGTGGGAAGATGATAGAAAAGTGAGGAGTCTCAGGTATTTGTGTTTTGAATTCTGCAGGGACAAGTCCTGACTAGGACAAGTCATCATGATGGTCTGCAGAAGAAAAGGAAATGTGAACGACTCATCAGAGCAGACGTCAGCTGTAAGTCCCTGGATGTAACTGCACTGTAATCACTTATTTGTGTGCAGAGCTCCTTTGTACAACTGGTATCTACCAATATATGGCGGAAATATTGGTCTTGGTGTAATGGTTTATATTCAATAACAGTATGGGGGTATTATGCAGTCACTTTATGGTTGTAATATGTGGTGATGATGTGGCAGTATTTTTTTATATTGTTATTGGTAATATTGGTCTTTATATATTTTTTATTTAGTAACATGGTGGTATTAATCTCTATATTTTAATGATATGTGATGGTATTATTTGGTCTTTGTATATTGTTGTTATTTTGCAATATTGGTATTGGCATACTGGTTTGGTGTGTAAGATTATGGTGGTATTAGTTACTATATGATAGCGATATGTGGCAGTATTATTTGGTCTTTCTATATTGTTATGTGGTTATATTGGTGTGTGTGTGTATGCTGGATTGGTCAGTAACATTTTAGTGGCATTAGTTACTACATAGTGGTGACATGAAGTGATCATGTAGCGGTATTTGTTGGCCCTACGTACTGACCCACAAAATAAAGATAAAATGTATGCTATAAAATCAACAAAAACTAAACTCAAAAACAATTATGAAATTAGATTTTTTTCTTGTTCATTCCACATAGAATATTTTTTTCTGGGAATGGGGGGAGGGAAAAGCTTAGGCTATATGGGACCCTGAAATTTCAGAAGGCATGCCTGCATATGCTGGTGGATGCCAAGCAGCTCAGTACTGAACAAAGAAGATCGCTGGCTGCCTGACTCTATCTCCTCGGTCATCCAGGCCTGCCCACTGCAGGCAGAATATCTAGAGAAACAGTCGGCTCTTGCAGGTCGTCCTCTGTCAAAAGGCTCTACACACTAGCGTACTTAACCCCTTACCGCCGCAGCCAATTTTGGCCTTTCTGACAGAGCCCCATTTTAGAAATATGACAACTGTCACTTTATGTGAGAATAACTTTTTGACAATTTTGCCTATCCATGTGATTCATAGACTGTTTTCTCTTGGCACATTGTGCTTTAAGTTAGTAAGAAATTGTGGTCCAAACAATCCTAGTTTATTTGTGAAAAATATCAAAATATCGTGAAAAATGTAAAAACAAATTTCATTTTCAAATTTCCAAAATTTCTATGTGTAAGAGAGATCATTATTCCACTCAAAATAGATTATAACTATCATTTACCATATGTCCACTGTAGACTGGCATAATCTATATATATATTTTTTTTTAATAACTGTTTTTATTCAAGTCCAATGTAAATTGCATTACACATCATATGAATAACAAGAGAATAAATCATCATAGTATACATTCAAATAGTATCAGTCAGTGTAGTAACATTGGTACTTCAACTTTTTGTATTTTAACCAGTCAACTTAGATAGAGTGGTGTTATTCGGATTACATTTCACAATTAATCCAGCAGAAGTATACAGATTAGAATGACTCCTTAGACGTGTAGAAGTTTAACTAACATATCATAGGGCTACTTGTCGAATAAGATGTCCTCTATACCTATTGCCAACCCTTTGGTCAGCTGTCAATTATACAGCCCTCAGAGTTTCTCCTGTCGCGGGTCTCCCCCTACCTCCCAATGCTGCCCTGCCCGAGTGGTCCAGTCGCAGACATTGGGTTCCTCTCAGGTGCTGAATCTCGCCTTTTTAGCGCTTGATAAAATAGGGAAAGTTAAACCTATCTTCCCATAGAATAAGGCGGTTAGGGTTGCCCATCTCAATGGTACAAAACTAATGCTACTACATCTCAAGGGATATCACTGTGGTAGATTTCCCGAATCTGGCATAATATTTTTAAATCTCTTCTTATTTTTTTACGACATAAGGGGACTTCGAAATTAGTAGTTATTTGTCACATTTTCAAAAAAATTTTCAATATACATTTTTTTAGGGACCAGTCCTGTTCTGATGTGGCTTTGAGGGGCCTGTATGGTAGATACCCCCATAAATGACTTCATCTAAGAAACTACACCCCTTAAAGTATTATCAACAGTGTTTAGGAAGTTTGTTAACCCATTAAGTATTTCACAGAAATTAAAGCAAAGTGGAGGGGAAATTTCAAAATGTCACTTTTTTTGCAGATTTTTAGTTTTTATCCATTATTCACAGGAATACGATAGGTGTGACCAGAGAAATGCAACTTAATATTGATTCCCCAGATTCTGCCGTTTTCAGAGATATCCCATATGTGGCCCTAGTGCACTATTTGGCTCAACCACAAGCCTCAGAATAGGAGGAGCACCTACTGGACTTTGGGGTCTCATTTTCAATACAATTTTATTTAGATGGGATTTCAGGTTTGTGGAAACTTAATATACACCCATAAAAAGACACCATATTGGAAACTACACCTCTTAAGAAATATATCTAGGATTATAGTGAGTATATTGACCCCACAGGTGCTTCAAGTTTTTTAGCGTTAGACTGTGAAAATGAAAACATTTAGGGAGACATGTACAAATGGGGCTGCGGCAGTTTTCTGGTGTACTTTGAGCCAAAAAGAATGTATGAACAGGTACACTCCAAAGTTTTGCGCGATAAGGGCGGCATGTATGAAATTTTGCATTTAAACACCAAATTTCATGCGCATAATAATGGAATAGAATGCGCCTTCTAGCGCTTGTACGACATTTCTGAAAGTGGTAAACTTGTTCCAGCAGTAGCACTTAGAAATGCCGTAGTGAAGCTATACATTTATAGCTTTGTATGGTTCTAGTGCGTTCCCTGCCCCCCGAAATCAGGCGCATTACAAAGTGCCGCTTTGTAATGCGCCTGATCATATGTTCGGGAGGCATTTCAGTGAAGCGAACGAGGCTGCGCCTGATGTTGGGCAGAAAATACGCCAGAATTCTGGCACAGCCCCGTTCATACATGCCGCCCTAAGTCCCTTTGTAATGCGCCAAAGACACTTTTTAGTTTGCCAATATTTGGGGCGTTCTGGAGATATGTTGCATCACCTTCATAGAAGTAGACACATTTGTGATTCTTTAACGCCTAACCTAGGCGCAGAACAATTAGAACAGCCAGACCAGGTTAAAGGTGCTCTGCCTGAGCCAGACTTGTACTGGCACTACACACCGCCTGTATGTATGAACTGCAGAAAAACAGGTTCTTACATTCTAGCGCATTCTACACTACCTTAAAGCTATTTAGAACTGGTCTGTTAGTGCCAGAATTCATCCATATCGTCCTTATTTTTTTCCAACAATCTGCAATTTTAGCTGAAAAGGTTTAATTTTTATAAGGAATCCTGGAAAAAAGCACCCCAAATTTTGTTACGCAATTTCTTCCAAGTTCGATAGTACCCTATATATGGGTGAAAATGCTGTTGGGCGCATGACAGGGCGTACAAAGGAAGGAGCATTATTTGGCTTTTGGAACACAGATTTTGGTGGGTGCCATATCTCATTTGCAAAGCCCCCAAAGTACCAGAACAGGTTAAACCTTCCAGAAGTTGCCCCATTTTGGATTAAACATCCCTCATGGATCTCATCTAGGGATGTACTGTGCATTTTGGGTGCACAGGTGTTTCATAGTTTTTTTTAGCATTGGGCTATGAAAATGGGGGAGGAAAAAATGCAGTTCCGCCATTGTTTTTTTGAAAATACATTTTATATAGTTTTTTATTATTACATTTACACAATAGAAATTGTTTATAAAAAAATTCATTTTTATGTCGTCATAGTCTGACAGCCATAACTTTTTTACTTTTCTGTGTACTGAGCTTATTATATGCTTGTTTTTTGCAGGATCGGTTGATGTTTTTATTGGTACCATTATGGGGTGCATATGACACTTTGATCAATTTTTATTAGGGTTTTTGTGAGGCGTTTTGAACAAAATATAGAAATCTTGTTAGTGTTTATGTTTTACAGCAGTCTCCATGTGGTATAAATAACTTCCTAGTTTCACTCATCAGGTTGATACGATTACAGCAATACCCAATTTGTCTATTTTTTTATGCTTTACTGCTTTTACACACTAAAATACTTTTATTTAGAAAAGAAAACACATTTTTTGCATCGCCATAGTCTGAGAGCCATAACTTTTTAACATTTTCTGTGTACAGAGATGCGTCGGGGCTGTTTTATTGTGAGATGAATTGATGTTTTTATTGGTATCATTTTTTGGGGGACAAAGTTTTTCCATCAGTTTTAAATCCATTTTTTGGAAGGCAGAGTGAAGAAAATACTGCACTCCTAGTAGAGTTTTTTAATTTTATTTTTAATAGGGCTCACCGTGCAGTATATGTGGAAAGTTAGTTTTACTCCCTGGGTTGAGATGATTACAGCGATATCCAATTTATACATATTTTTTTTTATGTTGAAGCGCTTTTAAAAAAAGTGTTTTTATCTATTTTTATCTTCGGTGTTGTTCCATGAAAAGATATGATACAATATTTACAAAAATGTGAGAGGTGCACGCACTTTTGTGAGATAGTGTGTATATACAGTATAAACACAGTATCTAAAAAGTAAGTACAACCCACACATTTTTTTATATACAGTATATACACAGTATCTCACAAAAGTGAGTGCACCCCTCACATAAATAATGTACCATATATACTCGAGTATAAGCCGACCCGAGTATAAGCTGAGGCACCTACTTTTGCCCAAAAAAAACGGGAAAACTTATTGACTCGAGTATAAGCCTAGGGTAGAAAATGCAGCGGCTACTGGTAAATTTTAAAAATAAAAATGGATACCAATAAAATTACATAGGCAGTTTAATGTCCCCCATAGGCAATTATAGGCGGATATATGGCCCTATATGCAGGTATAGGCAGGTATATGTCCCAAATGGCACGTATATGGCCCCATAGGCATGTAATAGGCAGTTATATGTCCCCCATAAGCAGATTATAGGCAGGTATTTGGCCCCATACGCAGGTAATAGGCAGGTATATGGCCCCATAGGCAGGTAATAGGCAGGTATATGGCCCCATAGGCAGGTATAGGGCAGGCTGTAGGCAGGTATAGGGCAGGCTGTAGGCAGGGTATAGGCAGGTATAGGGCAGGCTGTAGGCAGGTATAGGGCAGGTATAGGGCCGGCTGTAGGCAGGTATAGGCAGCTGTAGGCAGGTATAGGGCAGGCTGTAGGCAGGTATAGGGAAGGCTGTAGGCAGGTATAGGGCAGGCTGTAGGCAGATATAGGGCAGCTGTAGGCAGGTAGGGCCGGCTGTAGGCTGTTATTGGCTGCTGTAGGCAGGTATAGGGCAGGTATAGGGCCGGCTGTAGGCAGGTATAGGCAGGTATAGGGCAGGTATTGGGCTGGCTGTTGGCAGGTATAGGCATCTGTAGGCAGGTATATGGCCTGCTGTAGGTAGGTGTAGGGCAGGTATAGGCAGCTGTAGGCAGGTATAGGGCTGGCTGTAGGCAGGTATAGGCAGGTATAGGGCAGATATTGGGCCGGCTGTAGGCAGGTATAGGCAGCTGTAGGCAGGTATAGGCAGCTGTAGGCAGGTAATAGGCAGGTATAGGCAGCTGTAGGCAGGTATAGGGCTGCCTGTAGGCAGGTGTAGGCAGGTATAGGCAGCTGTAGGCAGGTCTAGGAAGTTTAAAAAAACAAAAAAAAAACACTTACCTGGCTCCCCGCTGCTCCGTCTCCCTCGCCGCTCCGCCTCCTCGCTGTCCGGCCTCCCGCGCTGTCCTGCATTTTCTCGGCACAGGCGGGTGACGTCATCAGGCCGCGCACGCAGCGTGATGACACACGCTGCCTGTGCCGGAAACTCCGGGCGGCCGCGAGTCTGTTTGCGGCCGCCCGGAGACCACTGCGGGGCATGTAGCGCTCGCTCTGTGCCCCGCAGTGGTATCCCTTCACCTATATGCGCTCCGGAGGAGTCGCATATAGGTGAAGGTATCGCGGACAGTGCCCGGGCCAGCGCAGCGCCCGGACCTGTGCGCTCACTCGGCCTTCAGTTATATGCGCTCCCTGAGGAGCCG
This sequence comes from Phyllomedusa bahiana, assembly GCA_025379985.1. Taxonomy (NCBI): domain Eukaryota; kingdom Metazoa; phylum Chordata; class Amphibia; order Anura; family Hylidae; genus Phyllomedusa; species Phyllomedusa bahiana. Next base: position 82,910 of record JAODAL010006641.1, read on the forward strand.
CATATAACTGAAGCGTCCCTGTCGGCACTTGGGCCATCGCAGCGCCAGAGCGCCGACAGTGACTCGAGTATAAGCCGAGGTAGAGTTTTTCAGCTCATTTTTTGGGCTGAAAAACTCGGCTTATACTCGAGTATATACGGTATCATATCTTTTCATGGGACAACACTGAAGATATGACACTTTATAATGTAAAGTAGTCAGTGTACAGCTTGTTTAACAGTGTAAATTTGGTGTGTCCTCACCCCTAATAGAAAATTAACAAATTGTGCCCAAAGTGTCAATAAAATGGAATAAAAAGCGGTTAAAAACTCAAATAACCACCAAAGTGGTGCCAATTAAAACGTCATTTTATCCCACAAAAAAAGCCCTTACACAGCTCTTTATACCGAAAAATAAAAAATGTAGGGCTATCAGACCATAGCATAAAAATTGTTTTACACAATAAAAACACTTTTTTTTTTAAAGCGCTTCAACATAAAAAAAAAACATTTATGCCGCATGGTGACTGCTGTAAAACATAAAAACACTACCAGGATTGCTGTGTTTTGCTCAAAACGCCTCACAAAAACCTTAATAAAAAGTGTATATTTATAGCTACTTATTGTGTGTAGATAGATATATCTACACAGAGATTGAAATACTAAATCCGAAAACCGCGCCAAAAATCGTGCAACTAGTTTTCCAGTCTGTCTTTAGCCTTCCACATTGACTTCAATAATCTACTTCAATACGTCAGATTATTGAACATTATTATTAACAAAAACGACGGTTTTGAAATCCGACTTCAGAAAATCCCAGCTGTAAAACATATGCAAAAAAGAAACATGGATCGCACATCCTTACTGTACGTTGATCTAATGCTTCTCAGCATAATTTTTTACAAAAATGAACAGGAGGTTCTTAGTATACTTTTTGATCAAAACGTATTTTCCCACTTGCCACGTCACAGCGACCTCTTAAAAGTGGGTCCCTACGCTAATGGGGGCAACACTGCACGGCTGCCACCAACGCAGCAAAAACCACACAGATGAGGGGCACAACCCAGTGGCCCAACAGCACCACTGCTGCCAGACCTAGCCCCCTGGCTCTGGGCTGCACCAGCACAGCATCACAGCAACAATGGCCGCCATACAGCACTGCCACCAAAAAAAGGAAATGTTGACACAGCTTATCTTCACTTGGGCTCCCTGCAAGTAGATTGAAAGGAGCAGGGCATTAACCCTTAAAAATCCCAGCTGTGTAGACTACAGCTCGGATTTTCTATTGAGATCTATGGGGATGGTTTTACAGTTTACAGGTTTTACCATGCCATGTAGACATACCCTAAGACAAAAATGTAAAATTTCTACTTACCAAATAGACTAGAGCTAATAGAGAATTGCCTCCTAATAGTCTGTATTTTTTCAGCTGTAGTAACAAAGAGAAGTAAAGAATACTCTCCATTTGTTCAACCTTGGATGACAGAAAGACCATGCTTGCTTGAATGTATCTACATTGGGGAAAAAAGTATTTAGTCAGCCCCCAATTGTGCAAGTTCTCCCATTTAAAAAGATGAGAGGCCTGTAATTGACATCATAGGTAGACCTCAACTATGCGAGACAAAATGAGAAAACAAATCCAGAAAATCACATTGTCTGATTTGGAAAGAATTTATTTGCAAATTATGGTGGAAAATAAATATTTGGCACCTACAAAGAAGCAAGATTTCTGGCTCTTACAGACCTGTACCTTCTTCTGTAAGAGGTTCATCTGTCCCCCACTCAATACCTGTAGTAATGGCACCTGTTTGAACTTGTTATCAGTATAAAAGACACCTGTCCACAACCTCAAACAGTCACACTCCAAACTCCACTATGGTGAAGACCAAAGAGCTGTCGAAGGACACCAGAAACAAAATTGTAGCCCTGCACCAGGCTGGGAAGACTGAATCTGCAATAGACAAGCAGCTTGGTGTGAAGAAATCAACTGTGGGAGAAATACTTAGAAAATGGAAGACATACAAGACTACTGATAATCTCCCTCGATCTGGGGTTCCACGCAAGATCTCACCCCATGGGATGAAAATGCTCACAAGAACAGTGAGTAAAAATCCCAGAACCACACTGGGGGACCTAGTGAATGACCTGCAGAGAGCTGGGACCAATGTAACAAAGGCTACCATCAGTAACACACTACGCCGCCAGGGACTCAGATCCTGCAGTGCCAGACGTGTCCCCCTGCTTAAGCCAGTACATGTCTTAGCCCGTCTAAAGTTTGCTAGAGAGCATTTGGTTGATCCAGAAGAGTATTTGGAGAATGTTATCTGGTCAGATGAAACCAAAGTACAACTCTTTAATAGAAACACAACTTGTCGTGTTTGGAGGAGAGAGAATGATGAGTTGCATCCAAAGTACACCATAACTACTGTGAAGCATGGGGATGGCAACATTATGCTTTGGGGCTGTTTCTCTGCAAAGGAAGAACGACTGATCCGTGTACATGAAAGAATGAATGGGTCCATGTATCGTGAGATTTTGAGTGTAAACCTCCTTCCATCAGCAAAGGCATTGAAGATGGAACATGGTTGGGTCTTTCAGCATAACAGTGAGTGGCTTCGTAAGAAGCATTTCAAGGTCCTGGAGTGGCCTAGCCAGTCTCCAGATCTCAACCCCATAGAAAACCTTTGGAGGGAGTTGAAAGTCTGTGTTGCCCAGTGACAGTCCCAAAACATCACTGCTCTAGAGGAGATCTGCATAGAGGAATGTTTCAACATACCAGCAACAGTGTGTGCCAACCTTGTGAAGACTTACAGAAAACGTTTGACCTTTGTCATTGCCAACAAAGGATATATAACAAAGTATTGAGGTGAACTTTTGTTATTGACCAAGGTACTTATTTTCCACCATAATTTGCAAATAAATTCTTTCCAAATCAGACAATGTGATTTTCTGGATTTGTTTTCTCATTTTGTCTCTCATAGTTGAGGTCTACCTATGATGTTACAGGCCTCTCTCGTCTTTTAAAGTGGGAGAACTTGCGCAATTGGTGGCTGACTAAATACTTTTTTCCCCCACTGTAGCAACACTGATATGAGATTTACTTAAAGCAATGTGGACACATTTGGCGCTATACTGAGGAGGAGTTGTCTAAAGTATTACTAGGTCAGGGCCACCATCAGAAGTTTCTGAGCACCATTTAGGCAAAGGGTCTGTCACCTCTCCCCCTCAAAAAAAAATGTTTGTGGGGAAAACAGTAAAAAGAAATGTAATTGCAACATTGTTTTTATTGTATTTTACACCAACACTTTACGGCACCAGGACGTTCTTGTACGTCATCATGCAGTGCCTTGTAATGCACTACGACGTCCAGGAACGTCATGGAGATCGTGCAGGCACAGGAGCCATGCTCGCACGATCGCTGCGGGAAAAACTACAGTAAAAGATGCACACTGCCCTTTACCCATTACAAATATAAATCACCCCAAAAATTATCCAAATTAAAAAAGTGCACCTATTTGGTATCACCGCGTGCGTAACGACCTATCCTATAAATCTGTCATGTTACTTTACCCATATAGTGAACGCCGTAAAAAAATAACTATAAAAACAATGTCAGAATTAAAATTTTTGCTTATTCCGTTGCACATAAAATAGAATAAAGAGAGATCAAAAAGTCATATAAATTAAAAGGTGATACCAATGAAAACATCAGTTTTTCCCGTAAATAAAAAGACCTTGGGGTGTGGCCTGACCTGCATGGAGTGAAGACGTGTGGCTTCTGAGCTCCTGAATAATCCTGCTGGAATCCTGATCTAAGACCCCCTGTTGTGGCTGACACTGCTTCAGGGCTTGTGGAAAAGACTGTAGGAGACTTCTGAGACACTGACTGAGCCCTCTGCCTCTCTTATCAGTGCTGATTCCCCTGAGAATTCCTCCTGGAGGTGAGAGGCTGCTGGGGAGGCCGGAGCACAGGGCCAAGCAAAGGGGACTGTGAGGGTCGGCAGCTGCCAGCACTGACACTTATAACTGCCGCCACCGAATTTTATTTACTGCGGACAACTCGGGCTAAGGTGAAACATATTGATGCTGCTGCTGCGGTGCCCATAGGTGACGAAGCTTCCTCCCTCAGCCCTGGAAGGAAAGGCAAGAAATGGTGGCGGAGAAAAGTGGGAGCAGAGCCTGTGAACTGCCGACTCGCAGCACTGGAGACCCGTGGCAGGAAGATACAGTAACATCTCCAGCTAAGTAACATAGGGGAGGAGGAGACCCCTGGAGGGAATTGGTGGAGGGCGTAGCAGAGACATAATATCTCCCTGGGGAGCCTTTCCAAGCTGAGATTCTGTTGGCGCCATCCCTGTCATAGATTGGCCCGGGTGGAAAAGGGCGCGAAAAGTTCCTGGATCCCAGAGCCATCTTGAACTTGCTCCAGCTCACAGCGGAGGAGCCTGCCAGGCTCGGATGTTTAAACCCTGCAGATAAGGTATTAGGAGACCGGGATCCTCATAAGGCCTTATCTACTCTGTGCTTGCCATATAGATGCCTCTATATACCCGCTAAATAATATGTGACTTTGAAACACAAGTCAGTTTGCTCTGAACTCCTTCAGGAGCTCTGCTCCATTATCAGTCATTTGCTAGACTGGTTGCTACCTCTTCTGTACTCCAAGTTATATTGCCAACTGCTATTCTTCTCATATGGCCCAACTATAAAGTTAATGCCGAGAATCCAGATCTCATGGGTTAAATCTCTAGTCTTACTGCAATCCCAAGTCTTATTCCCAAAATTTAGACTGCTACTGACCCCTGCTGGCCAACTTCTGAACTACAACTTGCTGCTCTTTGTTCTATACTGCTTGGCTTTGATTTTGGATTGTTTTTTTCTGAACCAACAGGGACTTCTGCCATAAGTTTTTCCTCTCCTGCTCCTCGAATGTGACCCAATCTTCTTGTAGGACTGTATAATTATTCATTGCAGTATATGCTCTGATATATCTGTCACACGGTATATTATCCGGGACTCAGATTTTACCCACTTCTTTATCATCTAAGACTTTGGTTGCAAGCCAGTTACAGCGTTTCTAATTCTCAATACCATAAATTTGCTGAGGGTGGTACCTGCTGGCAAAATTGTATAACTAATACTTTTTACATTTAAATCCTTTGTTGCTGTTCTAAATTTCAATTGGACTGTCCCGACCTATTGGAACTCACTACGGTTGCTATTTCTGTAAAATTTTTATAAGAAACCCGGGACTGAAGCCCTTGTGTTCCCTGATCTCTATGATAATACCATACTGCCTGCCCCCTTGCCACTTTAGATGCTGTCCAATCCACTTTATGGTAGAATAGGAATTCTACGCGCCTGCTCCGCACAAAGCAACCTAAATGGAAACGAGAGTCAAATGATGATCCCTCAATTGAATCCTCCACCAAATGGTGTTGAACTGAAAAAATCACGGCGGCCCCTTGGCAAACTGCCAAACTGCGTTAACCACTAAAATTGTTTAATCTACAAATGGACGTTAACAGACTCCTTTTATGATATGGATCAGAATCAAAGAAAGAGCTGTAGAGGCTGAGCGCAGAATCAGGGGAGTGGAGGACCACTTTGAGCTCTAACCAGGAATCCATTCATACGCTACAGCAGCAAGTAAAAATTCTACAAGCTAGGGCAGAGGACGCTGAAAATCGCAGCAGACGTAATAATGTGCGAATTTTAGGTTTCTGCCAGAACGAGTGGGGGCTTTTCCCCCAGAAGATTTTGGGGAGCAGTTACTCAAGGAAATCTTGGCCCCTATTGAATTTTCATCCAGTTTCGTGGTTTGAGCGAGCCCACCGATCCCGACAAAATCGTTGCCTCCGGGTGCTCCACCTCGCCCTTTTATTTTGAAGCTCCTTAATTATAGAGACAGAGATCTAATACTTTCTGCTGCAAAGAAGAAAAGGGGACATTACCTACGAGAATAACAAGTTGTCTCTCTACCCGGATTTTACTTCTGAGGTGCAGAAGAGAAGGCGGCAATTCATAACATGTACGGACTCGCCTGAGGGGCTGGAATCAAGTACGCCATGTTAATATCCCACTAGACTGAGGGTTCAACCCCGAGACCGTACGTTCTTCTTTGCAACACCTGAAGAAGCATCGGAGTGGCTGGATAGGCGGTCGCCGACCGGCGCTGACAGAGTATCAGAGTACCCTGAAATGTGGACTCACTTTGGGGAAAGTTTTATTGCCATTTCTGTGTTTCTCGTTATGCAGGTTGCCTTAACTTATTCTTTTTACCCTGTGATTTGTGTTTTCATGGGGGTCCTTTCTCTATAGGAGCGGAGAAAACCAGATTTCTTCACAGGTTTTTTCTTTTCTTTTTCTAAGCGGCACAGTTTTTCACGTGCCTTCTGGGTGCCTCTTTTTTTGCACCTAGAAAACGGGTCATTGCACCCTTGGTGCTTTACACAATTTCTGTTTTTTAACAGTTTAGATATGTTAGGGATTGTAGGCTCGGGCAGGTTGGGTGGCTTTGAGCAGGGTGGGGGGTGGCTGATTTCAGGCCCGGTTGGCCAAGTTGGGGTCGGGGTGCTTTTCGGTGTGAATGGTTAGTGTGTGTGTGTCGGTCTTGGTCTGTTAAACTGTCTGGGTGGTATTTTCGGGTCCTCATATTGCGATGGCGGATTGCAAAATAGTGTCCTGGAATGTCCGGGGGAGCACTTTTTTTGACTATGTTAAAACTCATAATCCTAGTATTGTTATATTTCAAGAAACGCATCTTAGGGGGCAAAAAATCCTAGCGCTGAAGAGGCCTTGGATAGGGATGGCATACCACGCGTGTACTCTAATTATGCCCGGGGGTCTCGGTTTTTGATTAGCAAGTCCCCTACCATTTCAAATTTCAAGCTCTGCATATAATCCATCGGGGAGATATGTTCTTTACATGCAAATTGTGGGGGTTTTGATTTTCTTATAGGTGGAATTTATGTTCCGCCTCCCTTTTGCAGGGGAGTCCTGGATGCCCTGATAGCAAAGGTCTCGCAATACCCAGGGATCCGGGTGCTCCTACTGGGGGATTTAACGCCACGTTGGGTCGGACCTGGACCGTCTCCACCCCAGTTACGCATAGTTAGAAAACCTCAAGAATGGGCTGATACACATGGCCTGGTAGAGGCATGGAGAAAGGTTACATCCCCCGGGGTAGGCAATTCTCTTGTTTTACACCGGGTCATAAAATTTTTCTCCCGACTAGATTTGGGCCCTTTGTGTCAAAGGAGATATTGCAAAATGATATCGAATGCAGAATACCTACCTCGTGGGATATCAGATCATGCACCTTTGAAACTGATAATAGCCTCACCAGCGAGGGCCTCGGAGAGGTTTTTGGAGGTTAAAAACCCAGGTGGCTAGAGGGCCAAAAGTACTGGCTGCATGCCGAGAGCAGGTAGAGACATACTGGAGTATAAATGAGGCTCCGAAACCCACTGGGGGAATGGGATGCCTCGAAGGCTGGGCTTTGGGAGCCATAATTGGAGCTATTGCATCACACAGAGCTGACTTAAGGGAGAAGAGAGGGGAATTGGAAGCAAAAGTCTTGGAGAGGGAAACGGCATATGTGCAGGACCCGTCTCAAGATACTAAGGACTCATATTAGTGGCTCAGAGGGGACTATTCGCTGCATCTGACAGAGTAACATCAGAAGCGACTTCTCATGCAAAAAAATCAATCTTTGTGGGGGGTGATAAAAATGGTAGAGCATTGGCATTTTTGGCCAGAGCGGGAAAAACCGGTGACAGTAGTGGCTAGTGTGGTTGCTGCGGGGGGAGTGGTCTGGTCGGATCCAGGGCAGATTTGTGAGCAGTTTGCTTTATATTATAGGGGACTCTATGCATCGAAATTAACTTACACAGATAGGGAAAAAAGCCCACTTTCTAGACACGGTGGATATACCTGTACTATCCCGTGAAGAGACAGAGGAATTAGCAGCTGATATATCGGCAGAAGAGATCAGCAGGGCTATAGGGAAATTGGCGACTCATAAGACGCCGGGACCTGATGGGTTTCCAGCGGAATGGTATAAACAAGACACAGAGCAATGGAGTGGTAGACTGGAGAGGTTGTTTGCAGCAGCGATGACAGAGGACTCCCTGCCACCTTCCTTCTCTGAGGCGCTGATCACAAAAGTCCACAAGCCAGGCAGACCCCTGATCATGCAGCCATATAGACCAATTTCCTTGCTTAACCTAGATGCAAAGATTAAAGGCGAAAGTTTTTTGGGTATGAGACTAAATGGAGTTTATTTTATCATTAGTTGGCACAGACCATCAGGATTTAGCCAGGGAAAACTGCTGACCCTTAATCTGAGCGGCTATTTACCAACCTGCATGTCACCCACACTAATGCGGGGAGTAGAGTGATCGCTGCCTTAGACAACGAAAAAGCTTTTGACTCTGTTGAGTGGAGGTTCATGTGGATACTGTTGTCACGGGTGGGATTCCTTCTAGTTTTATTAAATGGCTGCGCCTATTTTATTTGCAACCCACGGCGAGAGTCAGAAAATGGATTGCTTTCTCCCCCCTTTTCCCCCTGGAAAGAGGCACTAGCAGGGGTGCCCACTCTCACCGCTGCCTTCGCCCTCATTATGGAAACCCCTATCAATTAGATTAATGTGCATGACGGCATTAGGGATGGTTGGTTGCAGGTCTTGAAGAAAAAATATCGTTGTATGCAGATGACATGTTGGTGTATTTGGGAGAAACCAAGGCCTCTTTGGAATGTTTGCTGGAAACGGTGAATACATTTGGGAATTACTCTGGCTTGGGGTAAACTGGGGGAAATCATACTGTTTATGCTAGATGACCTTGACCTGAGCTTGGTAACTCCTAGCTCCGCCCTTAAATTGTCACGCAATTTAAATATCTTGGAGTGATTATTTCATAAAGATTTTTCTAATTTTGGTGTGCTAAACCTCCCGCCAGTGGTGAGACAAAGGTGGAGTTGAGGCTGAAGTCATGGGCCAACCTCCCTCTGTCCCTTATGGAAGGGGGAACGTAGTTAAAATGGTAAAATTTTCCCAAGCTCTTATATATATACAGGGCGGCCCCGGGGTTGATTCCCAAGTCACATTTCAAGCTGTTAGACAAACTGTTTTTCTCTTTTCTATGGGGAGGCGCCACTCCTGTCTGAGCAGGGCTACACTTTAAAACCCCACATGACCAAGGTGGGCTTGCATTTCCTGACCTGTAGTCTAAATTTTGTAGCGATCCAGTTGACATATATATCAAAATGGTTCCGGGGTAATACGAATGACCCATCTGTGGGGCTAGAGGCAGCCCTTTATAGGCTTTACTTGAGGGACTTGCCAATCTGCCTTATAGAGAGGGAAATTGCTTCCGACATTATTATACACCAATGATGAGTGCAGCTGTGTCGGTGTGGAAGAATTTTTTTCACCCTTACGGACATAGTGGGGAGGACAGTGCTTGGTCCCCGGTTGTTCCCTTGTGGTGTAACAGGAAACTGCCAGAACTAGTAGAGCTGCCAGACTATGGTTTCTGGCTGCCCGAGGAGTGAAATACCTTTCGCAATTGTATAAAGATGGGGTATTCTTGACATTTGCAGAGATGCAGCTACAGTTTGACCTTCTAGGGGATCCTTTTTTCGATACCTACAGTTAAGGCATGCGTGGTGGCGCAGTTTGGGGGGATTGTAGTCCAGCTTGAATAGGATACTTAGAGGGCCCTTTTGAGACGGGTTACCCTTAAGAAGCCAGTTTCTTTCCATCTACAAAGCTGTTATGGTCTGTCAGGTCTCCCCCCTGGCGGTCTCCTTCGAAGGTGGCTGAGAGACGTCCCAGTCTTACCAAATGATGCGCTCGCTGCGCTGAGGACCTCATGGCGTCTCTCAGTTTTGAGTGCCCGGATCAACTGATCCAAATTAAGTGGCTCCATAGGTTTATCTTACACCAGTTAGATTATTTCCAGATGCATTGTTGTCCTCCACGGGTTGCTCCCGGTGTGGGGCAGAGAGAGGAACTTTGATTCACATGGTGTGGGGTGCCCCATTCTGCAAAACTATTGGCGGGAAATTCACTGTTTTTTGAATAGGCACTGGGTTTCCCTAATGTGTGTTCACCTGAAAACAGCCTCTTAGGTATTTTAGAGATCTAATTCCGGGTAAATTTAGACCGCACCCTTTATCTGCTCTTGCTCTTCTATGCCAGGAAAAAAAATTCTTTTAAATTGGAAACCGCCCAAGGTCCCTACTTTAGAGCAGTGGAAACAGCTGGTTAACGCGGAACTCCCTAGGTACAAGATCACATATGCTGCAAATGGCATCCCCAAGCGTTTCCATACAGTTTGGAGCAATTGGACTGCAGCTCAAACGAAAGTGAATGGCAAAGGATGTGTTAAGGGGGGCCAGAGACCGACCGACAAGTGTGGGAAAGAAGATTGATTGTGATGGTGTGAATGTAATGACATAGAGGCATGGCATGACTGAAAGCACTTGAGGAGAATACTACAATTTTGGGCGACTTCTATTCCTTTTTGTCATTGCTCATTTATACGTATACTATATATAAATTTACTACTGAAACGTGTTTGAATGTATACCTCCTGAATCATTATCTGGACACAGCTGAATGTATCATATGTATAGTTGCTATTGCCGATCCCTCCTTTGAAATTGTATACTCTCTAACTTTGAAAATACTTGTAATGCTCTGTAGAACATGTGAGAATGTTGGTTTTTGTCTTTTTGTGTCTATTTGGAAAATTCTAAAATAAAGCCTTATAAAAAAAAAAAAAAAAGACCTTGCTCATCTCTGTATATGGAAAAATAAAAAAGTTATGGCTATCAGAAAAGAGTGATGCATAAATTTTACTTTACACAATAAATTATTTTTTTTCTTTTTAAACTGCAACAACATTAAAACAAAACAATACAGGGGGCATGGCCGGCTATGTAGGAGAGAGGATGTGAGGTGCAGGAGCTCCTCCAGGGACTTGCTTAAATCACCCTATCTAGCCAGAAAAATGGGGCAGAAGCGCAATAAAAAGGCACCCTTGACTCCTGGGACACCCTCTGAACAGCTGGGGCTGCCGATTTCCAACTGTTTTGCGCCCCTACAGCACTTAGAGGAGAGCGGCCCCTCTTCCCGTGATCGGGCGCAGCCAGTGCCATCTTGCAGCACAGCCGCGGGAGCTTGTGAGACCGCAATGGATCCTGATGCAGCGGAGCTGCCACCCCAGCACTGGTCCTCTTCAGCGCTGGACAGATTGTCCCCCCGGGTGGATCCTGTAACCTCGGCGTCGGTCCGGAGCCCTGGAATCACCACAGCGGCAGTCTCGGCTACATGCGGACCCCGGAGCGGTCAGCCTACAGGACACTCGAGCGACACGGACCCACACCAGTCATGGAGTGGCATCACAGCTGCGGCGCCGCTAGGTCAGTGCAAGCGGGATGCCCGCCATCTCTCCCCTGTTGCCGTGCCATCCCAGATCCCTGCCACGCGGCCGGAGCGGGGAGCGGACTGCCATGCACCCCTGAGACACGTCACTGAGGCCTCTCAGCTTTCCCGAGTCGGTTCCCCTGAACTGCGGAGGGAGCCTGCAGCGTGCTCATCGCTGAATGCCTCCGCAAATTGTGCAGCTGAGGGCCCGGACGGGTCGGCGCACACCCCGACTGGTGCGCCTTCCTTGGCGCAGATGGCTAGGGAGCAGGGACATCAGCCTTGGCCATGCAGTGAGCGGCACCATCCCGTGACACCCCTGCCTCTTTTGGACTCTCCATCTCGTCCAGAGACTCGGGGGGCTGGGGAACCACGCCGACCGGATACATTGCAGACCCCATGGAGTGCCCATCGAGTCACAACACCTGGGCTCCCGCAGCAATCAGGAAGCTTTGAGACAAGGGACAGCCAACACCGATCCCCTTCCGGGGATAAGTCTCATGAAGCACAGAAAAGCCCTAACGACGATCCTATGGACTCCATAGTGCTGCTTTCCGGCTCTTCTACGCAAGGAAGCCCCTGGTCTGGGGGCAGTGGGGTGGGGGCAATTGGGGCTTGGGGTGGGGGTGGGGGTCTCAAGGGGGAGGGGTGCTTTATCGCGGTCTGCGCTCTCTCCGTCCGTTAGTGGGGTCCCCTCTGCTGCCCTGATCCAGTCGGTTCCCCCGTGTGGCTCTCGTGATCGGGTGGATGACCTGCTTCAGGAGGACGCCGCTTGGGCCTCAAGTCCTAACTCCACTACATGGGGCTGTAGCCCCCCGCATCGCCCTGAGGACACAGGTCTTCCCCCTCTATCTCACTGTGGTCCGTCGGAGTTCCCCTAGGTTCTTCCGCCTGAAGATGTAGCCCATACCCTAGAGGCACACCCAGAACCGAGAGCCCTCTGCTCATTCCTACCGACCAAACAGGACTTGCAAACCTTGGCTCGAGACCTGCAGCGGTCCTGGAGGCAGGATTTACGCACGGTCTAGTCGGATGTGGCCGAACTCCAGGTTAGAGTTGATCAGTTGGAAAAGAACCAAGAGTCAACATCTAATCTCGTCTCCTCCTTGCAATCCTCCCTAAAGGAGCAATCCTCCCAACATCTGCAGCTTACCAACCAAATGGATGACCTGGAGAACCGCAGTCGCCACAATAATGTGCGGCTGCAGGGTCTCCCAGAGTCAGTCAGACCTGGCAACCTTACTACCACTCTAACAAAGCTGTTCTACCAGATTCTGGGCCATCCGGAGGAAACTTTTATCAAGTTTGACAGGGCTCACATAGCGCTCCGCCCGCAAAGTATGGACCCTGCCCGACCATGAGACGTCATCTGTAGAATTCACCACTTCACCATCAAAGAGGAAATTATGCGCAAGGCTAGATTGATGCAGCAACTGGAATTTGAAGGTTTCCAGTTGAGCTGGTTTCCGGAATTGTCATGCCGTACCCTGGGTATGAGGGCAGCCCTTAAACCTCTCCTATCGGCTCTTCAGTCCCAGAACATACCCTACAGGTGGGGATTCCCCTTCTCACTCCAGGTCAAACACCTCGACAAGATGCTCACCTTCTGCACGCTGGAGGATCTACCACTCTTTCTTTCCACTTTGGGCTTGCTGGACGTGTCTCTCCCGGTCTGGTCATCGGCTTTCTCCGCGACTCCCGTGGTGGCGAGACCTCAATTGCTGGACAACCAGCGGCTACGCACCCAATTGATTTCCTCACTACCTCAAAGATCTCGACGCCGTCGTAGTAACCCGGACAGCCAGCCACTGAGAGGGAGGCCACACCGCTGATGACCCACTGAAGTGGAGTTCTGGAATTATTTCTCAGGCGTCCCTCTTTCTCCCTACCTTGAGGGTTTCTTCATGGCAATTGCCAGTTTTTCTAGTTTGTTGGGTTTGCCCTGCAGTTTGGCATTTTCAGCCTAGGATATCCCTACTTTACAATCGGGTGTGGATCTCTGACCCGCACGCTCGGTGTACTTGACCGGGACCTACTGGACTTTTGCTGATCTTCTGTTGCTGCTCTTGATGGACATTTACTTTGCCCTGTGAATGTTTTCCGTTTTCTGGTACCACAGGCTACCTCATCGGGTGGGGCCACTCCTCTCGGGACCTCCCTCCTCGAGCCAGGATTACTGTCCTGGAATTCTCCTCTCCCTTTGCCTCCTGCCGGTTGCGGGGGGCTTGCCCGGGGGGAGTGCCCGCGTCTGAGCATCTCTGGGTCAGATGCCCCTGGATGTCCCTTGCAGTGCCGTAACCCTCTTTCTCTTACGTTTATTGCTTTGTCAATATTTGTTGGATTTAGCTCCCTGCCTCCTTCTTGGCAGGAACCCCCCGTTTAGTTTGGCCCTTGGGGACTCCCTGATGGCGTTTGCAGTTAAATATCTGCCGGTATTAGATATCTGGCCTCTCTTAGTTAGGCCTGTGTTTTTGATTGTTTGTGGTTTGTATATTCTTTTTGTGACTCTGCAGGTGGCACACTGGGACAGCCCGGTCCACCAATTTCAGGGATGTGAGTTCCTACCCTTCCTCTTGGCACCAACATGATGAGTATTCGTCTTACATCCCTTAACGTTAAGGGATTTAATTTCCCCAGAAAAAGGTCGCAGGGCTGATCCCAGCTGCACAAACAGAGATCGCATATTGTGCTTCTCCAAGAAACTCACCTCCTCTCCTCACAAATTCAGTCTTACCGCAACAGGTACTTCTCTGTCTGGTGCCATAATAGCGACCCATCCTCTAAAGTCAAGGGAGTGGCCATCTTCTTCCATAAATCCCTCCCTGTGGTGATCCTGGCCACATACCGGGACGCAGATGCCAGAGCCGTGTTCGGTAAAATTACCCTTTAGGGTCGAGGCTCCACCTTGGCGTATGTGTATGTGCCCAACTCTGGTCAGCTGACATATAGAATAGCATAGAATACGAAAGTATGAAGATTTTTGGCGCCAATCTTTGTATGGGCATAGAGTGTAATGCGTCGAACTTTGAGAGACGTATGAAGGAAGGTGCTTCGAAGTGAATCACCGCGTCTCGTTTTCAGTGTATAATGCGCTTGAATGTAAGAAAGTGGTTTTTGTGCGATTTATAAATGGAGTCTAAAGTTCAATGCGACTCGCCTGTGTGTTTGGTGCATAACGAAACTTTGGTACATTAGTAATGCAAAGAGAAACTATTTTTTGATCCAGCACACCCGAGGGTGCGAAAAAAACATTTTATTATATAAAAATTAAATTTTTAATTTATATTTGTTAAAAAAGAACATGTGGGGTATACATACCCATTTCATCAGGCTAAAAAAAAACAATATGTTTCGGACAGAAAACGTCCTTAGTCTTGGCGTGGATGAGCTACATACTGCTAAAACATTTAAAACAAGAAAAGTCAATGATGCATGACTCTGAATCAGGAAGGGTGGAGCCACCACCCACACCATTCCAAGAATGGATACAAAAACAGCCCAACTTTATTAAATGGCCAAATTCCAATGCACAACAGAGCCCTACAGATATTACTACCCAACCTCTACATGACAACTATAATTGACAACAAAATCATAAAAATACTGAAAAGATATTAAACTTTATATGAAAATACTCAAAAAAATATATCCTTTATATTTTATGATAATAAAAAAAGAAATAATTTTTTTATTTTTCTTTCCTTTTTCCTTCTTTCCCTTCCCTTTATATGACAAAAAATTATATACTAAACTCTATTGATAATCACCAAAACCATATATCTAAAAATGATAAAAAAGGTCAGTTCGAAGGTTCATGCCTTAGGGATATCGCGTATAGAATTGGAACATCCAAAACGCTACCCTCCTAAATAAACTCCTCCCTTCTTGTATTTATGAATCACTTCAATACCCATATAGCAGAATGTATCCAAATTGGAAAAGTGCTCATGAAAAAAAATGTCTGGATGCACTAGACATACTGGGATTACCTCCTCTGCGTATTGCATTAAGATGTTCCCCAATACGTGTTTGTAATTTTCTACTAGTGCAACCAACATATTTCAAATCACAAGCCGTGCACATAATCAAATAGACCACAAATTCAGACCTGCAATCAATATGTTCCTTAATGGAAAAAGTTTTATGGTTTTTACTGTCAGAAAAACTGTCTGATTCCATAGTGAAAGTATATACTCCACATCGCCTACCTCCACATTTGAAAAAACCTTTGTGTTAACCAGTTAGACTCTGTAACCATTCTGGAGAACAAACTAGGAGACAGATTTGTTGTAAGAGTACGACCTTTACGTGCTACACATTGGCAACCTCCCTTTGTAATCTCATGAAGGATATCATCCTGCCATAAAATAGGTATATTCTTTTTAATGATTCCCTTTATCTGTTCAAACTGATTACTAAAGGGAGTGGAAATAACAACTTTGCTAGAAGAAACTTGTTGACATGAGGTATTAGCTTTTTCACATAACAGTGATTGTCTCATTCTGTCAACTGTCTGTTTTTCTGCCCTTTCTAGCACCCATTTAGGATAACCACGATCTCGAAGTCTATGTTTGATATATTCACATTCATTTTGATAAACTGCAGTGTCAGAGCAAGCTCTTTTGGCCCTAACTTGTTCCCCACAGGTATCGCTTCAATAGTATGCATAAAGTGTGCACTTTCAGCATGAAGAATGGTATTCCCTGCAGTTTCTTTGCGATATAAAGACGTATCTACTTTTTTAGTAGTCACATTACCACTCAACTTTATGTCAAGAAAGGATATGGACTGTTTGTTCCATGTATGTGTGAAACGAAGATTAATGTTGTTATTATTGACATAGGAAATCCATTTTTCAATATCCTCAGGGGCATCACCCCAAACCATCAAAATGTCATCGATAAATCTTCCATACCATTCAATTTGATTAATGAAAGGGTTATTGGTAGAGTAATAAACTCTTCCTCCCCCCAGGACATGAAAAGATTAGCAAGAGACGAGGAGAATCGGGCCCCCATCGGGGCACCACATATCTGCAAATAATATTCAGCTTAAAAAAAAAAAAATTGTGTGTTAACAAATATTTGACAACATCAATAATGTAGTCACACAATTCCTGTCATGGATGCCTCTGCGACCCTCATCCCGGGTCGCGGGCGTATCCGTGCCCCTCTGCCGGGTCGCGGGAGCGCTCGTCCCTCTGCCTGTTCCCCTGCATACTTACCATGCTCCTGCTGCAGTCTCTGTCCCACGGCGCGCGCGGTCCCGCTCCCTAGTGCGCGCGCGCCGGCAGTGTTACATTTAATGGGCCAGCGCACCGGTAATTTGCTATTGCCGGTCGCTGTCCCTATTTAAGCCTGCCTCTTCCTGGTTACCCTGTTGGATCTTTAGTGCCATTTAGCCTACTGAAAAAGCGTTCCTGAAGTCTTGTTCTGATTACCGTGTACTGTACCGTTTGCCTCCGTCCCTCAACCACGAACCTTGCCGCCTGCCCTGACCTCCCTGCCTGTCCCCGACTACGAGCCTGCCTGACGATTTTGTACCACGCTACACCTCGGCTGCCTCCGCAAGCAAGTCACGTCAGGGGTAGCGACCTGGTAGATTCCCGCCGCAGCAAGTCCATCCCGCTTTGCGGCGGGCTCTGGTGAAAACCGGGACCTACTTAGATTCTGCTCCCTGGCATGGCCTATACCATCGCTTGCGGTGGTCCAGCGGATCCACTACCGCTCCCTGTGACAGTAAGATCCGGCCATGGATCCCGCCAAGGTGCCTCTGCCGAGCATCGCTGACCTAACCACCATCGTGGCACAACAATCCCAGCAGATCGCTCAGCAGGCCCAGCATCTCAGCCACCTCTCCGCCATGATGCAGCAGTGCCTGGCCACCCAGCAACAACCCGCTCCTGTGGCATCCGCTACACCTTCGGCATCCACACCAGCTGCTGGTTCAAGGCTCCGTCTTTCAATGCCGTCTAAGTTCGATGGGGACTCCAAGGCTTGCAGGGGCTTTATCACCCAATGCTCTCTGCACATCGAGTTAATGGGTCGCATTCGTGGTCAGCCTTCTTTCTGGGAAAGCTCTGGCCTGGGCTACCCCCATGTAGGACAGAGACGATCCGGTCACGTCTACCCTCGCCGCCTTCTTCAGCGAGATCTGCAGCGTGTTTGAGAAACCTGCCCAAGCCTCTTCTGCTGAAACCGCCTTACTTAATCTGGGTCAAGGTGACTCCTCGGTGGGCGATTACGTGGTACAGTTCCGCACCCCGGCCTCGGAACTGTCATGGAACGATGCGGCGTTAGCCGGCGCGTTCAAGAAAGGCCTCTCCAGCCAGATCACGGATGCCTTATCTACCCGTGATCTGCCTTCCTCCTTGAGTTACCTAATCTCTTTGACCACTCGGATTGATATCCATTTTTCTGAACAGCGAGCAGATCTCCGTCAGGAACACGAACCTGCCAGGGGTCATCGGTTTCCCCGCCTAGCTCCTGTATTCCAGAGGCCACCACAGTTGTCCTCCTTGCCTGCTACTGAGGAACCCATGCAAGTGGACAGAGCTAACTTGACTCCACAGGAGTTGACCCGGCGGCGTGAAGAAAATCTATGCCTCTATTGTGCCAGCCCCGAACATTTCCGCTGGGGTTGCCCACTTCGTCCTCAGTGTTCGGGAAATGCATGTACCTAGGATACGTGGGAGAGGCGTCCCTAGGTGAGAGCAAGGCCTCTCCTCGTTTGACCATACCCATTCTACTCGGCACTGGATCAGGTACCTGGATCCAAGCTTCTGCATTCCTGGACTCTGGATCGGCTGGAAGTTTCCTGGATGCTTCCTTAGTGTACCAGCATAACCTCGCTGTGGGGAGAAAACTGGAGAAACCCCTAGTCCATCTCCACCTGTCAGACTAGGAGGAACACACTACAGTGAGTTCCAGTCCAGTACTCTGACAGAACCTCTGTTCACTTATCAAGTAGTAGTATGCAAGTGCATAAGCAAGAGATCTGCGTTTCTACCGAGTTTACCATTCCGCGAGTCCATAAATTCCTGGTCTCACCGTGGCTGCAAACGCCATGCTCCTGTGCTCTACTGGCACAAACGGGCGCAATCTTGCGTTGGGAGTCAGGAGTGTCATCTCTCACAGTCTCTCGTAGCACCGGTCGGCTCCAGTGCGTCTTCCCCGCTTATCCACACTGCACTCGTCTGCACGCTCTTGTGGCAGTCCTTCCCGCCTCCGTATCAAGAATTTGCGACGACATTTTCCCAGAAGCACGCTGAGACGAAGAGCCTCCTCATGCCCCTATGACATGCCCTAATTGACCTTCAGCCCGTAAAGAAAAGACGTCTCCACAGCGACGGGCAGTAGGTGGCGAGGTGATTCCCCCACCCCCACTACCCCTGCTCAGTACCAGAGACACTTTGGCTACAGTCTGCCTACATCAATGCGGCAGCTATCGAGCTCAGAATAGGGCTTCATACGCCAAGTACCTCCTCTGCCAGCTGGGCTCTGGTTTCTAGATTCTTCTTACTAAAAAGGATGGATTCGAGAGTATAGAGGCCGTTTCTTATCTCTCCTGGTTTGGTGGGGGCATGGGTCGAAAAACATAGGCAAAGCTTCCCCTTGGTTCCTTGACGCAGCTCGCTTGGTTCATGCTCTGATCAACGCCTGGACGACAATGGTGCACATGGTGACAGCAGCGACAGTAACGTTGTTTTGTCTTTCTTACTCACAATCTTAATCCTTGAAGAGCATTGTTTCTCAGGGTGTGGAGGAACGCCGTCTGCCGGTCCATGGTTCGATCTTCAAGACCCCGTGCAGCACAGGTCAATTTTGTCAGGATTTCCTTCAGCGAATGCTACGAGGTGACAAGAATTAATTTTGGTCGTGTTGCATGTCTGCACAGGGGTGAAAATAATTTAGTTTTGTCCCATTGCACTTTCTGTGGGAGAACCTAAAAACAATACCTGTTTTGGTGGGTTTCTTGAGTGACTGGAGTTGAGTAAACACTGCTTTATGAGGCCTCTCGTTATCCTGTTGTCCTCTCCCTGTTAAAACGCCCTGTATTAAGTTAGATGTCCATTTAAGAACTAATAGCAGAGTTATCAACATGCCCCACCCGATTGTCATAACTTGCCAGCCACCACTCCTTCCACCCCCCTTCAAAACTCCGCACTATACCAAACCCTGACACTTAACTTCTAAACCAGTGCTCACCCGCAGATCCGAATTCCAGACTTGAACAGGAAATTCTATTCAATACATCACAGCCACAAGAGTCCTAAACATAGCAAGGTGAAGATCCTAACACCATATATGGACATCCAATATTGATAGTACATTACAAGTAATGGTGTCTCAAAAAAGTTTACAGAATCCCGACGCCTTTTAAGCAAAAACCAAGTCCATTAGAACCGCGTCATCATAAGCATTCCCACCACCCCTAAAAAAACCACTCTACAAGAAAGATTGTATTTGAGCGAGCCCAAATTATATACCCCCACCGATCGAATTGGACACTAAAACCTATCATACTTACAACCAGCCACCAACCCCATTCGCTACTGATTGCCCAAGATCCATAATAACCAGGGGATTTTTGGCCTGAACACATTCACATAAGCTGACACAAATGTGATTTTGACGGGCTTACAAAATAGGCGTTAACATCGCTCACTCTGTGAACTGTTTTGTGATTTTACAACGCCGGAGTATATAGCTCCAAAAACTTCATTTCGTCTATTCGTATCTTTGATCCAGACATACGCTTCTTTGCAACTTTCATCCAGCCACTGACCAGTGTTCGTCGGATTGTGAGTCATGGGGAAATAGCAATAATAATTGTCCTCAACTGGATCTATGGAACCAATGCTAGTTGAACTGTCAAACCACGACCCCGTAACCCGCCCCGTCACACCTACTTACAGATCCCACCATACCGACATTCATGATGAACCCTTTACATGATCAAACCCCCAATTGTCCCCGACCGGTGGTCACATTACACAACCCCAATACAATGTCCATGATTATCTTCCCCCCCCAACATAAAGCCTGCCCCACCTTTCACTTACACCGCAAAGCAACTCGTGTGGTCGTTCCATGCGCCCCCCCGACACCACCCGATCCCACACACAAAGCCTCCCACACAATTAAAACTCGACGGGTTGCTTGAATTCCCGAAAGCACAATAATGAGACCATGACATGCGAGAAAATAAGGCTGCGAATTATCCACCCAGCCTCCAGGCCCTACCTAGATCCATGCATCCCCCAAGAACACCTGTGCTTCAACAATACGACCACACCAGCTAGACAGAGACAAGCGCACAACACTTTCTGTAACAAGGTCATTTTGAGTATGATTGAGACTGCAAAAATCTAACTTATTGACCACAACCATAAACCTTAACATATACGGAAAAGTGTCAACGAAGGCTTATGTAGGAAGAGAACACCAGATGGTTCCCCTACTAAAAAGCACAGAGGTGAGCCATTTCAAGCAGTTAATAGTGTGGAGATTTAATTGGAGCAATCACTGTCCCCGTCCAACAAAGTTCAAAGTTGCCTTACCTCAGACGACCACTACCACGTACTCAGCAAAATATGCACATCCATTTCGGCAGCCCGGGAAGCTGTCACAAGGGCACTAATTTGATGTATCCATCCAAGCCTACACGAACCAAAACACAAGGGCCAAGTTTGACCAGTACATTGGCTATCAGTAAGAACAGTGGAAGGTTCAGGAGTGGTGCCATCTCAGTCTCCAGACCCAATTAGTCATTGAGGCTCCACCTCCTGGGTGGGCTCTATAACTTACAGTTCATGCAAGACAGCCCAGGGAATTAACATGTAACTGTAGGTCTTTTTTTTTCGAAGAATAATGGTCAGCTTAACCCTCATTGGAGAATAATAAATAGCCTCTAACCGCACAACTACCTCCAACGTAGGAAGGCGCCATTGATTATAGATGGGGTTAAACAATACACGGGAGTATTAAGAATATATATTGTCACACGTCATTGTAAAAAATCAGTTTCCTTTCCCCAATAAACTACCTAATAATGGAATATTATAGGTTATGTACAGTAGAACGCACTGCAAAGAAAACAGGCTGACGAACCCTATGCTCCCCAGATAAGAAAATTCACTATTAAAACCTAGGGAAAGTAATGTTTCAATCCATCAGCCCAAGA
This sequence comes from Phyllomedusa bahiana, assembly GCA_025379985.1. NCBI lineage: Eukaryota > Metazoa > Chordata > Amphibia > Anura > Hylidae > Phyllomedusa > Phyllomedusa bahiana. Next base: position 104,510 of record JAODAL010006641.1, read on the forward strand.
CAAATAAGCAGAGAGATGTCGATGTCGAGAGGTGAGACCCCCTCACTCATATACCACCACCCGAGTATATACCAGAAGCTATAGCCCAACTATAGAGACATACATACTCATAAAATCGACCTCAGACAAGCATTCCGAACATCAGAAACTTATTCCACCTGTAACACAGTCTGCGAATGCATACCGAATACTGAAGTTCGAACTTTGGATGCAGCACATCCAGGGAACAGATAGACCTACAAGCAGTATTTGGGAGTCAATAATGGTGTATGCATGCCATACTAATCAAGCAAGACAACTTTCCAAACTTATCATAGGACTGTGGAGCAATATGGAGCATTACCAATGTATAATAACCCTCTCAAGTCCCATCATTCGCACCCCTAACAACAAAACTCCACCATAAAATTCTACACCAGCCATGTCGCCCCAAAATTGACCCACATATAGACAAGCCCCTACAAGACATCCCCGATAACCCTCAACAGTTAAGATAGTACTACTTCTATAACTATTTCCCTCCCACTAGACGTATAAAACAATGCCCTAAAATACAGTCAATTATGAATTGAGACTTGCATTAAACTCCTCTCACGAATGAACAACAACAAAGAAACTGAGTTCTTCTTCACTATGTCTTCTCAAAATCCCTAATCCACCAAGCCACCATCACGCATCCACAAAACCGATAGCCCATACCACGACCTAGCCATTCATTTCCAAAACCTCTGCCTCGACCCCTCAGACAAATACCCTATTAACACTAACAGCATACACCACACTTAAGTGAATATCCTTCTACTCATGTATATATTAACGAGACTGTGCCCAGAACAGTGAGTGACCCAAATATATGCCATTCTAAAGCCTCAACCACCTAGGTATAGTATAGTAAAATTCGGGAAATTACCGAAGGGCTCAATCTCTTACTATCAACATTTGACAGCTCATATAGCTCTCACAGTCCCTGGGCTATCAAAGTAAGTAAATTCCAAGTATCAAATTGCTTATCTAATTATGCAATCATACGGCACCAATCCCTGGTCACCCCCTTTCCGGCAAAATGTCTTGTTCAGGTTTTGTGCCTCTTATGGTCACCAAAGCTTGGCTTGCATTCCAATATTATCCTATCAGTAATGGATGCATATCGCCTTGCGCCCCGAGTACTTTTGCCTAGCAGATACTCAATTAACATATCTCCTGCTAAGACATGGGTTTCTTGCATGAGCAGAGACCTTTCTTTTTTCTCTTCCTTATGTTGGGCTAATGCTACTTTGTGTACAACGATCGGTACGTTATATGGGTGTTCACATGATCTATTGTATTCACCTTTACTACCAAGAAGTACCCAAAATCGAACCCCCTTTGTACACTTCCTCTATCAACACTCACTAGTCCCACTGACAAACGTGAACAACCGACTCACCATGCGAATGTGAATTTAGGTTGTACGAGTTATACTAGCACTAAGCGATTATGACAACACCATAATATTCCATTATTAAGGTATCGCGTTTCTTTGAGGACTGATTTTACAAAGATGTGAAACTATATTTTCTTAATACCCGTGCGTGTATTGTGTCCCATCTCTAACCATCATCTAATGACACAGCACTTCTGAGGTCAAATTGTGTATATTCCTTTATTGTTCTCCAAGTACCTACTCAGGCCTCAACATTTAAATCTTAATCGAAAAACAGCCCTCATTAGTTTCCTGTACAATCCTTTTCATTCTTGCATGAACTGTAAGCTTAAGAGCTGCCCCAATGTGGCTCAAGTGGATATTGAGGTCTAAGGTATACTGGAGATGGCCACTGTTTCTCTCCCAGAACCTTCACGTGTTCAATCCTAAACTGTTACCAATGACAGGTCAACTTGGTGCCTTTTGTGTTTTGGATCTTATTGTCTGATGGTTTGGAATCATCAAAGTACGTCCCCATGTTGCATGCTTCCTCGGTCATGATGGAGTGCAAATTTGCTGATCAACGGCTGTATTTCACATCTGTTTCCGTGTTCACCATTATGTACCTCGGACTTTTCTGGCATCCTTTGAAGCTCACTTGCGTGGTAAAATCCCAAAACATTTTCCTCTAAACCACCTACCAATTCTCTTTAATAGTATTACAGGGTGATATCCTTTCCTCATAATGCCATGTTGACACCTATTTGTATCCTTAATGTAACGTTTATGGTTTTGGACCCAACGTTTAGCAAATTGTGACTTCATCTCACACCACAAGACCATATTGTTCTCATGCCGTGGTATGAATGCTGCATAGTTACTCTAGTTCTTTTTGGTGTTGAAATTGCGTAGGCAGTAAAACATAGTGAGGCAGGATGCACAGAGTGTGGCTGTCATCTGGTGACGTCGCATGCAGGCCGCAATTTTTCCTCTTTCTAATTGGTCCTCTCGTTATTGTTAATCTTTGAAACCGCCACACACACGGCATAAAATGCACACCATGCTAGTATTTCATAGAGTCTGGATTTAAACCATCAAGTTAAAATAGGTTTTTTACAAAGCCTCCCCTAAAGCATTTTTACCCTGAGCATTTATTTTTGGGCTGTAAATTTTATGTTGTCTATGCTACCATGATTTTGGATTTTTACTAGAGCCCCTGCTGTTTTCCAATTGTTTAACACAAGTTTGAAAACACTGCCTGACTTGACATTATCAAATTCCTTGTGTATAATCATTTTGTATCCCTACTACTTGTTTTTATACATATACAACATACCTTTTCCCGATAAACCTTTGACAATTCTTTTGCTTTACCTTCGCCCAATGGAACTCACGAATCCAGACATACGTCAGTGGGCTTGGATTGAAAGGTTTGGCAGAGAGTTCTGTCGAGTGATCCAAGAAACTCTCCTTTGTTCAGGCTTCTTATGCACGTCTATCCGACACTTACTGATTACCAAACAAACAGTTCACCGGAGTGTCAGGTGAGTATGTTAATACCTTTAGTAGCCCGTCAAAGCCCATTTTTGATCGTAGCTTCTGTGCATGTTGTTAATCGTATGCCAAAATCCCCAGGTTATATGAACTTTTGATCTAGAGAGTCAATTTTAAATGTTTATTTTGGTTGTCATATCAGAAAACCCCACCGATCCACCTTCATTTAATAAATCCCCACCCATTCATCGATCATCCCCCCTCCCACACCCACCCCCATCCGATTCACCCCTAAAAATCAGTACCTTCTACCAAAACCCTCTTTGGATAACCCATTCCCCTCCATCCCACCAGACACCATCACCGTTATCAGGAACTACCAATTAGTGATCTACAACTGTATTATGACTTAACATGGTTTCCATATATTAGATAGGACTTCGCTTGCCACATAAAGTCCCATTATATTGCTTAAAATACTCCCAATCCCCACGCGAAAACTAAGGATACATCGCTTAATAAACCACTCATTGCAACACATAGACCTCAACCGATTCAGCATTACAGCTTTCGCTCTACACAACTAAAATGCATGTAATATCAGATGTAATGCAACCACCCGCAGGAAAATGTCCATAACAACTCGTGCTATACCTAGATCAATGTACATAACTAATAGCAGGGTCTTTAAATAAACATTAGGACACAGAGATCTACAGAGCATCTAAGAGAAGCATTGTTTTCTCTCGAGACTTGGACCATTTCCACAATATTAACCCATGCTCACACTGAGGTCAATGTTTTTTAGGAACTGCTCCACAGAATCGCACTGACAATTAATTTATATCGACTCGTGTGCATAAATGCAAACTTACAATAGATAAATGATCGGACTGTGCCAATGCGTGAGAAATCCGAAAACTTGACTGTTGGGGGTCTTGAGGACTCGAGTTTGAGAGAACACTGCACTTAAAGGAATTAACAGTATTGTGAGTAAGAAAGTACCAAACAAGTTTCCTTGAGCAGCTGTCACCAGATGTCACCTGTTATGTTCTGCACCATCCGGGTTGATATAGCATTTAGGAGCTGGTACAGCAACCTATGGAGCTTGCACTGCACAATACAACCGAGATTCAAATCATCTGTCTCTAGGGACCCTCTGCAATGAAACAAAATTCTTAACAGCAATGTATTTGGATAATCAATCTTTTTTTTTTAGCCTTTCCCTTCCATGTTTCTGACGATCTACATCATTGGTTGGCTGAGAATACCCTCTCAAGTATCTTGTTATATCATTTATTACTATACTGTCTCAATTGAGCACAACATAGTTTTTTTTCACATTTGCTTTTCTTTTTTTTTTTTTTTTTTTTTCCTTTTATATAAAAAAATTACAAACTGACAATAGCTTGATGCCGCTAAACTTAAAACGTCAATTTAGTAGTTTCACATACCAATGCAGCAAATACCTACCGCACTCAAGCGATAGAGCGCAGTAAAGGAAATAACTTCCATCTGTTTAAGCAAAATATGACAATTTTTTTTTTTTTTAGGGGAAATCAGACCTGTTCGTATAAACATAGAAAACTACTATTCATTCACACTAAAGCTCAAAGTACATTTAATGGAAATTCCAACAACACAGAGAGGAAGACACAGGAGTGACAGCAGCGCTTAGACATTCAGGTAAAACAGGTAAGCATGATTTACAATAGATACAATTCCTCCCAAAATAGGTTTTCGAGATTTCTTCTGTCACTGTTCATGCTTATTGGGGTAACTAGGTAAAAGCACTTTAAGTAATAAAAAACTTCAGGGCTCCGGATTGGCAGCACCCAAAAAAATAATTCCTCGAGTAGCATTCAAACCAGAACCTATTGGTTAACAAATTCAGTAGCCTTCACGTGGTTAAACATTTTTTAATGCCAATCCACTAAAAAGTACTATCAATTTAATTTGAATTCAAATATGAGTAATAACACATTTGACAGAGACGATTGATTTCTAAATATAAACCACCAACAAAAACTAACACGTCCGGCATATTACATTGCTGACATAGTGAGCATCTATGTTCCTTTGACTCGCATCTAGGAAAGATGCTCGAGAAAACCCCGAGTACGTCACCTAATATGGAGCCCTATAAAGAAACACGGTGTCTGGGCTCGCCATAAACTGAAAGGTTAGAGAGTGTACAAGAACCAGAATGTCCCCTCTACAAGGTTACTACAAAATGACCCATGACAACTCCTTTTAAATTCAGAAATGAATTGGAAAAGTAACATATCCTGGAAAGTAATGGGTGAAGAGGGTCTATCATCTACGCTGTGTTTGGAACATGGCCGTCATCCTGAAAGCCTCCCATTTTGGATCAAAGGCAAGTTTTTTCCCATATTATGTAGCAAATAAAAATCAGTAATTGTCTCAGAAATTGATTATCTCATCAGATTGCTCCAACATCTCTTGGGTTAAAAATTGTTATCAACACGGAAAGCTGTAGCAACAACATTGGTCACAGATTAGTGGTGGTAGCGATTGCCACCAGGAAAGCAGACAAGACAAGGAGAGATAGAAGGAAAGTCAGGAATTAGCCAGACCAGAAGAAGCAAAGTAGTAAAGGACATAGGGGGTACATTGTATGGAAAACTGACTCGGTCTAAGAACGTTTCTTTGTTGCCCAAGAAGCCAAACCAAAGCGCGCCATTTCATTCTTTCAGAGCACCTATGAAATTAAATAGGTCTCTGATTGGATGCTATGGGAAAACAAAAAAGTCTTAAGACCGATACATCTTTCTACATGAGGTCTATAGTATCCAATGGGTAAAGCTGGAACATTGTCAGGGATAATAGAGACAGAACTTCAAGAAGCCAGATTCATCCCTAAAAGTTCAATGCAGAGGTCAGGAACAATATACAATAGCCATTTAAACACACAAGAAAGAATCAGAATGATGGACCTGATATTGGCATAGCTTGGCACATCTCTTCCAGGACACAGGTGCTTGAAACTTATGGAAAGGCAATGCTAAAAGTTTTATTTTTCTTGATTTCCCACTTTCCTTTCCTGTTTATCTCTCCTTTCTCCCTGTAACAGTAATGGACAGTTTGCACCTGAAGCTTTCTTAAGAGAACCTGCCACATAATTGATGCCCCCCTTGCTGAGGGCAGAACAAGCTAGTGTCAGACCTGCTGTTTTCCAGCGCTGTCCCTTATTCTGTAATATGACTGTATTATCGTGTATTTAATGCTCAAATCTGCAGTTTTTCAGCCAAGAAAAAGTCAAACAAATAGTCAGTTTTTTTTTCAAACCCCGCCCACCTGAGGCAAGCCCCACCCACCTCAACTGATAAACTATTACTTTGCATAGTAAGAAAACATTTCAATAACTTCAGTGACGTGCCTAGCCTTTGGTGGATGAGGCTACACACCTGCTCATGAAGATTTGAGGGGTAAAATGCTCCTCAAACTACAGCATCTACAGAATAAGGGACACAGCACATGGAAACAGCAGCAGGGGTGAAACCTTTTGGGTTCAAAAAGTGGGGGGGACCAATTTTCCCTCTCTGCCCTATTTTTCCTATCCCGCCCCTCCTTCACTCGCCTTCCCTTCACTTCCCCTCTCAACCTCCCTTCTCCCCCTCCTCTCCCTGGCAGTGAGTGCCTCCCCTAACCCAGCTAGGAGGTCTGAGGGAGCGCTGTGAGGCTCCCTCAGCAGGAGTCCGGGCGGAGTCCTTATGGCAAGACATATTTGGTGTAATCCGTAAGGATATGAGGTGGCTCACTAATACTGGAAGTTCAGGGCTGGACCGAGACAAAAAGCATCAGCCCTGGCAATGAAGCCGAACCAGCCCGACCTAAAATATTTCCCCCTCTAGATGGAAATAAAAAATGTTGTGCAAGTGCAGCAGCAAATTTTCAACTTAACCACCCTCCCATCCCCCCATCACTACTCCATAAATTATTTGTATTGCACACAAGACATAATGAGGGAAAATAAAAGAACCCAAGTCACTGTACCTCTAGGAAATCACTTATGTCCACATACTGTACCCGAAAATGGTATTTATTGCATACCATGCCACCATAAATGACAGCACTCACTGCACACCCAGAAATGAAGACATTACACATGGTAGAATATTAGAATGACATTGACTAACTGACCCTTACCAATGAATTGCCACATTGTACTCAAGAAATAATATAATTCATTATACCCCAAAAATGTATTATATTACTCACTGAACCCTAGAAATTAATTACATTACTCATTGTACTCCAGAGATTACATCACACCATACCCCAAGATTACTTTAAACCCCGATCATCTGAACCCCAGAGATTACTTTATCTCATTGTACTCCAGAGATTACATTACACATTGTACTCCAGAGATTACATCATACCATACCCCAGAGATTACATTACTCACCGTACCCGAGACATTATTACATTACACACTGTACATGAGAGATTACATTACACACTGTACCCCAGAGATTACATTTCACACATTACCCCAGAGATTACATTTCTCATTGTACTCCAGAGATTACAATTACACCATACCCCCCAGAGATTACATTACATTGTACCCCAAAGATTTACATTAACACACCATGACACGAGAGATTACATTACTCACTGTACCCCAAGAATTATACATTACATATTCAAGTACAATTGTTTGTAAGGCCGAAAAAAAGACAAAGACTCCATCCAGTTCAGCCTATTTTTGCTGAAGTGGTTTGCTAAAGTGTTGATCCAGAAGGAAGGAAAAAAAAAAACACGAGGTAGAACCAATTGTCCTCATTTGATGGGAAAAAGAATCCTTCCCCGAACTCTGACTGGCAATCAGAATAATCCTGGATCTACAACCTACTTCCAAATCCTATCATTTATAAGCTTTTTAATCTTATTACCGCTCCGGAAATGCATTCAAACATTACACACCTTACCCCAGAGATTTACTACATTACACACCATAACACTCAATATTACATAGCTCACTGTACCCCAGAGATTAACTACATTAGCCCACTGTACCCCAGATATTAGTTGTACACACTTCCGTTACCCAGATATTAACTGCATTATTCACCGTACCCCCAGAGATTATACATACATACTGTACCCCAGAACTACATTAGACAAGTACTCTGGAAATTTTGTGTGTGTCATAAACATATAATGAACACTAGACACACTACACACACTTGAGTGGGGTTGGTTCACAAGACGTTTGTTCGGCACTGACCAGTGCACTGTTGCTTGTTTGAAATCTGCGCTTGCAGAATTCCGACGAGCAAGTGACCCAGACTGCCCAAGGCAGATTTCTCCCTTCTATCCATTAGTGCTGTTAGTGCGTAAAACACCTCGAAGAATTCTGTGTAGGCACTGACAGTACACGCTGAAAATAGTCAAGTAAAATCAGTGTCATCTAAACAACACATCTGATTACATATGGTATAATGTAAATCAGTTTCCTGCTGGATTGGACTGCCATCTCTTAGCAGATCCAGCACTGGAATCCGGGCCCAGAATCACCATTCTATCTTCTGCATGAATGTATACTCCATAAGTGTATGTTCACACTAGCGTATAATGGGGGCGTACTGTGGCCTCTTTCCTATATTCCGGGATGTTTTAGAAGTACGTGCTGGCCAGTGCGTGGTTGCTTATTCATCTTTCATTTTCCCTCCCGTCTGCATAGAGTAGACGAGACATGGCCAGACACATGGCTGTACATACCAGTATGATACACATCTCCATATACAGAACATACCCTACTTCACAGCACACACAATGCCTAGAACCCTTATCCCCGTCCTTACCTTCTCCTGGAGTCTTGTGTAGTTGGGCATCTCCGGCAGAAGCTTCCTCTTCTCTCTGATGAGGGCTGAGCATAGTAAAAGTGGTATACAATGGGAGGGAAAGATACTGTGAGCATCGTTCTGATTGGTGAAAGAGCCCCTGCTGACTCCTGCTCTACCAATCAGTGCTGCTCTCCCTCTGCACTAACACTTGAGGCTGCAACCTACTCTGTCCCGCCAAATGCACAGAAATGTAGGAGACAAAGGGTTAACCTTCTTTCCTCCTCTGTGCTCTGCTCTCCCCACTTACCTATTCTCATGCTTTCATATGGATTATTTTTATTGAAGTGGCTAAAAAGGGGGGGGGGGGACCATCCCCCACCCAGAAAAAAGTGGGGGGGACCAGTCCCCTCCGTACCCCCCTAAAGTTACACCTATGAACAGCAGGTCTGACACTAGCTTGTGCTGTCCTCAGCAAGGGGGGGCATAACCAATGTGACAGGTTCCCTTTAACTGAGCTCTGCATCTAATGGTCAAGCAGACCCATCATGAAAACAGTGGGGTTCAAGCATTTGTTGTTATCCTGATACATGCGGGACCCAGAGAACACCAAAGTTAAAATATTGATGGCCTGTTCTAATGACTATCAGCTCTTTTCTGTCCCTACTCATACACTCTTTTTTCCCCACCCACTGCAATATAAGCATGTCTGTATCCTGATGGGAGACCACACAGAATAACATGGCAAGAAAACTATGACCCTCAGGGCACAGGTTTGTAACAGTGGATTATCCACAAGAAGAGGTAAGGAGAAGAAGGGGGAGAAGAAGGAGGGAACAAGGGGGGATAAGTATGGGAAGAGGGATGAGGGAGAGAAAAGTATAGTGTTGAATAAAGAGTGGACAGGAGGGGGGTGAGCAATAGAAAGGAGGAAGGAGTAGGAGGGGAGGAATGGAGGAGGAAAGGTGTGGCAAGAGGATAGCGGGATGGAAGATACAGAAGGTTGCTCGTCTCCTTTGTAATTTTTTCTATCCGCTCTAACTGTACCTTTGCTTTTTCTTTCTCATCCTTTTCTTTTGCGTGACTCTTTTTCTCATCTTTCTCTCTTACTTCCTCTCTCGTCTCCCATCTTACTATTTTGTCGCTCTTCACTTTTCTCACCCTCGCCCACCCCTGCCCCTTCTCCTCGGCCATTAACTCTACTCCGTTTCTCATTTTACCCTTCATTTCTCTTTTCCTCCCCCCACAACTTCACCTACTACCTACTCTTCATTTTTTTTCTGATTCCCGACTTTTCTCCTCCCCTCCGCTCGTCTTGCATTATCCGAACCCTTTTTATTATTTTTTTCTACTGTCTTTTTCTCCCATCTTTCTCTAATTCCTCTTTTTTCTCCTTTCGTATGTTTGCTTCCTATTTCTTCCTCCTCTCTCAAGCTGCAACATTCTTTCTTTCTTTTTTACTTTTCTCTTATACCTTCACCCTACTCAGACTTGTCCCTTTCCCTTGTCTTTTCCCGTCTCTCGTTTTTTCTGGTGCGTGCCCCCTACCCTTCAGCTCGCTTCTTTCCCTCTTCTTTGGTCTTCCTCTCTTTGTACCATACCTTACCTCTTAAATTTCCTTTCTCGACTTATTTTCGCCTCTATCTTCTGTTCTCTACTCCCTTTTTTCTCCCCTTTTTTCTCATCTCACTGCCTCCTACTACTTACATCTCTTCTTTCTCGTCTTACATTTTTTTCTCCTTTCCTCCTTCACTCTTCTCCTCTCAACCCACCTGATACTTCTCCCTTTATACCTTTCTCCATTACTCCTTTTATTCGACTCCCTATTATTTACTCTTTTTGTATACCCTAAACCTACCTCCCGTTCTCTGTACTACCCCCTCCCCTTTTTCACTCCGCTTAGGCTCTCGTCTCTCACACTTTGTTAACCTCTTTCAAACCTGCCTCACCCTATCTTTTCTACGCGGTACCCTCCCATTACTATTGCTGCTTTCTTATTCCTTACTTCTTCTCCTCCCACTATTCTCCGCTCTCTCGCTTTCCTTTGTCCTGCTTTTGTATTATCGTTATCAACTCTCTTTCCCTCCGTCCGTGCAATTCTTTTTTCACTCCTCTCTGACTCTGTCTCTGTCCTAGACTTTCTCTCTAACTTCTACGCTTCTCCTTTTAACTTTTCTGTTTACCTCTGTATTCACTGTTCTCTATTCACCTTTTCCCTCTCTCCGCACGCCTCGTTCCCGCAGTTTCTTCTCTTTTTCTATATTACTCCTTTCTTCCTCGTCCTAACTCACTAACGTATCTTCTTCTACTCTACCTTTCTCCCTTTTTCTACTTACCTCTCCTCCTCCCTCGCACTTTCTCCCCTCCCATCTCTTTTCCTAGACTTCCTACTTACCCCTCCCTTTTTTTTTTCTCTTTTCTCCTCCTGCTTTCTTCCTTTTTTTTTTTTCTACTATTCCTTGTCTTTTCCTACTTCTCTCATCCCCTTCTTCTGAACTATCCCTTCCTTCTCTACTTCTCTCCACTCCCTCCACTTCTTACTTGCATCTTCAACTTTCACTCTACCGCTTTCTTATACTCCTACACGCCTCTTTCGACCCACATACTTGTTCCACCTTCCTTTTTCTGCTTACATTTCCTCGAACGCATACTAACTACCCTTCATCCCTCGTTTCTCCTTTACCCTCTTTGTATTTCCTTTTTTCCCTCACCTCACTATCCTTTCTTTACTCTTGGTCCTAACTCAGACTTTACTTTTCCCCACTCCCCCTCTTTCTGCCTCACTACCTTCTTTCTCTATCTTACCTCCTCTTTTTAAAACTTCGCTATGTCTCTCTTCCGCCTTGACTACATATTCCCCTCCTACTCGTTTCTCTCCTTTTTCCCGTGCCGACCTTTCCGTTCCCCCCCTCCTTGCGTTCGTTCTCTCCTATGCTCTTTTGTCGTTTCTCTCTCTCTCCTCCTTCTGCCCTAGCGTTTTTCCTTCTTTCACCTTACCCCGCCCGACTCCCCTCTTTCTTTCACTCCTCTCTAAGCGCCTTTCTTTCCTCTTTCACCTCCGAAATTACTCTCTTACTCTTTGACCTCTTTACTCCTTCCGTTTCGCTCCTCGCATCGTCTCTCTTACCTCTCTCTTTACCTCTCACCCCTTTCTACGCGCTTTTGTCACCTTAGTCCCTTCGCTTGCCTTCGTCTTTTTCCCTCTCATCTGCTTTCTTACTCTTTCTCTACTTTCTTTTTACTTATTTATGTACTAGTTTCTTTAGTTTTCCTCTTTTCACTTCTTAGCTTCTGCTTTCTTTTGCTCCGCTCCTCCTCACTCTTCTTATCCCCTTCCCTTTTTCCTCATACTACTTTTTCTCCCTTTCTCTCTCTTTCCCTTCCGGCTCTCCGCCTTGCGTTTTTTCCGCATCTTCCTTTTCTTGCACCCCTACACGCATTTCTCACTTCTTTCTCTATACTACTTTCTATCTCTCGGCCTACTTCTACTTTACTTACTCTTCTCTCCTTATCATCCGCACTTCTTTTAACTTTTAACTCCTACTAGCTTCCTTTCCGTCCCTCTCACTCCTCGCACCGTGATTACTTTGTTTTCGTTTCTTCGTATCTCTTACTACCTACTCTTCCTTTAGCGTCTACGCTTTCTTTTCTATTCCTAACCGCCCGCACCCCCCCCCCCTTCCTCTCTGCTCTCTTCTTACCCCTTACTACCTCGTTTACCCACTTTTCTATTTTTTCTTTATCCTTGCTCCTCTTTCAGGGACCCCCTGCTCCAGCCCTCCTAGCCCCCCCCTTTCTCCCTTCTCTTCCACATTCGTCACTCCTTAGTTTCTTTCTCTTTCTTTCGCTTTTTTCTCTATCATTCCTCCCTCGGCTTCTCTCTATCCCTCTCCCTGTCTTCCCTTCTTACTCTTCTCTCTACTCCATCTTACCCCTTGTTCTCCTTTGCTCTTACGTCTCTCCTCTTTTCTCACTAACGAAACACTCTTGCTGCTTTCTCTTTTCTTACACTTTTCCCGCTTCCTCTCCTTCTTCTAGTCTACCCCTATACCACTATCACCTACTTTTATTCGCTAAGTTCCTCTCAACTTTACTATCTACCTACTCTCCGTTCGCATTAATTTTCCCTCCGCTCTTTATCATCCTCTCCTCTGCCTTGCTTCCTTCTTTCCCTTCCTTCACCTTTGTTACGTTTTTGGTCTATCGCCTCTTCCTCATCTCTCTGCCGACCCACCCATTCTTCTCCCTCCCTCCTCGGTCCTCTCTACCCGTACCTCTTTTCGACTTTCACTCGTCAACTCCCTCTCTCCCCCCTTACCTGCTCTCTTTCTCCATTTCATCTTGCATTCATTGTCTCCATCTTCTTCCTACACTTCTGTTCCTTCTTGTCATCTTCCCTCCTATCCCCTCTTTCTCCTTCACTTTCTCTACTTCCTTCTACGCTTTAACCTTTTCACTACCATTCCTTTCACTCCTCTTTCTCTCCCTCTCTTTTGTTTTTCCGTCCTTACCCCCTCTTCCTGCATGCTCTCTTCTTATCATATCTCCCTATTCTTCGTTTGCTATCTCTTTTCTCATTTTCTTTCGGTTTATATTTCACTTACTCGCTATTTCAATCTACATTTCACTTTACACTATCTTCCCCCCCTTTCTGCATTTCTTTCTCTATCCGTTTTATTAGTCTTCACTTTTCTCTTCCTCCTTACCCCAATCTCTCTCTCCACCTACTCGTACGTTCTAACCAACTCTACACCACTACTTCTGACCGTACTTCCTCTTTCGTTTCTTCCTTTTCCTCCTTCATTCCCCTTACTTCTGACACGACCCCCTTACTTTCTTTATCTTTCCTCTTCAATTCTCTCTCGCTTTGTTTCCTTTTTCCTTTGCTCTCCCTCCTCCCCCTTCTATACTCACCTCTACTCTACTCGCCCTTCCCATCTTCAACGTCTCCGTTCTTTCCCTTCACTCCTTTCTCTTCATTTACCTTCCCATTTGACTCTGTCTTATTCACTTTAATTGTCCCTGTCCCTTCACCTTACCACTTCTCGTTCGACATCGATTTTAGCTTTACTTCTACAACACTCACGTTCTCTTCTCTTCTCCTCTGTCACCTGCTACCGTTACTCTATCTACTTTATCCCTTCTGTTACGCCTCTTCTCTACTCTATTCTCCGGCTCTCTTCTATGTTCCTGCTTCCCCTTCTTACTCCACTCTTTCTTCTTTTCGTCTCTTTTAGCCTACTACACCCTTCGCTCCTTCGACATGACTCTGTCCGTCTCTCTTTACTGCTAACTTCTCCTGGTTCTTCTCTCTTTAACTCTTCTACCTGCATCTCTCTTCTCCTATTTTCCTTTCCCTTTCTCCCTCTTTACTTTTTGCTCCTCCACTCACTCTCGCTCCTCCTTCGCTAACTATTCCTCACCATCTTCCTTTACTCTCTTACACCGCCCTTCCGTACTGTCCTTACTTCGATGCCCGCCTTTTCTTCTTGTTCTATTTTTACTCTTTACTACCTCTTTTTACTCTCTCTCTTACCCCCTACCTCTCCTCACATCCTTGTTCCCTCACTGCCTACTCGTCCACCCCTTCTTCTTCTGTTGCTACTTTTTCCTACCATTTCTCAACACTCTCCACTACTCTTCCTTATCTTGTCTCCTTAGACTGATACTTTTTTGTGTTTCCCCTTCACTTCCTTCTCTTATCCCTTATCTTGGTTACCTTTTTTTATCGCTTGCGTATTAACCCACCCTCTTTCCATTCTCATATTTAACTCGCCACACCCCTCTCCTCTGTTCTTCTGCTGCTCCGTCGTCTACTCCTTCTCCCTCCCCTACTAACACTTTTTCCTCTGCTCTTTTCTCTTTCCTGCTCCCTACTCCTTTCACTTATTACCCTTCTTTTTACTGATATATTTTCTCTCTCTACTTTCTCCCCGTTCTTTGTCTTCTTCACTTGTTTCTTTCTAACATGTCATCCTCTTCTAACTTTCCTCTCTACTACCTCCCACTCCTTCTTCTCTTCTATGATCTCCTGGCCTACCTTTTTATCTTAACCCTATTTTTTTCTTTTTTAGTATACCCCTATCCTTCTTCCCTCCTCCCTACCTTATCTTATTCTTTCCACTCTCCTCTCTCTCTCTATTCGTTTTTACCTCTCCCTTCCACATTCTTACTCGTGCTTTTCGCCGTTCGTCCGTCTTCGTTTCTTCTACGCCAGTCGTCCTGTTTTACGACGTTTTATTAGCACCCGCACTGTCACTCTCTGTATCTCTCCTTTCCTTTTTAACAGTTCTTATACCCGTTACTTTGCTACCCCCGTTTCTTCTTCTCTTCTCATCTTCTTCTCACTAACTTCCTCCTGCCTCCTTTCGTCTAACTTCTTTCAGGCCTACTCGCTAACTTGCTTGTTAACTCACTCTTCTACCTTCTTTCTTTCAGATACTGTATTCTTTGCCCTATTACCCTTACGTACGTCGTCCTTTACCTTTTTCCTTCTTTTCTCCACTTTTTACTCATTTCTTCGTCCCGTACTCTCTTACTTCTTTTCTCACCCTTTACTCTTTCTTCTCTCTCTTACCCCACCTTACTTCCCACCTCACTCTTTGGTCTCACTTATAGTCCCCTTTTCTGTTTTATTCCTATCTTTGTCTGCGCACATATCTTTTCTTACTCAACCTCAGCTACTTCGTACCACTCCTAGTTTACTCCTTTTTCTTTTACTCTTCTCCGTCTTGTCCGTTTCTTTACCTTTGCTTTATCTTAGCTTTTCGTTTTCCTACTCTTGTCTTCTCTTGATCTCTTTCTTTATCATTTGCTCTCTGTTTCTGCTTTCTGCACTTTCTTTCCCTTACCCGATTCATCTACACATTTTCTTTTTCCTTCACTTCACATATTAACCGTTCCTCTCCTTCTCCCTTCAACTCCTTCCCCCCCTTCACTCACTTGTCTTGCTTTGGCTCACATTCTTCTTTCATAGCTTCTTTTACTCCTTCGATTCCTTCCCGCTTCTTTCTACCTCAACTTTCTTCCACATAATTACTTTTCTACTTTCCTATCCTCCTGCACACTTCTTTCTTTACCTGTGCTCTCCTCCTATTCTACTCTTATACTGTCTTCTTTCTCCTCTTCTTCCTCACTTTTTTCCCCTTTTTTAGCTTTTTTGCTAGTCTTTACTTTCTTCTCACGTTTAACTTTCTACTTCTTTCGTCCCCCTTATTATTATATTTCTATCCATTTCTTATCTCGACCCCTTATCCTCGCCCCTCCCTCTCGCGCCCACGTTTTCATCTCTTTTCAGGCTCTCTGTTCCACTTTTTTTCTCGTTTCGGTAACCCCCCCCCCCCCCTTCCCACTATTGCCCTTCTTTCGTCTCCTCCGACTCCTTTTCCTCCTAACTTCCTTAACTCTCCTCCATTCTTCCTCTTCCTCCACTACCCCATTCTATTTAATCTACATAACTTTAACTCATATTTCACCTTCTCCCCTACTCTTTCTCCCTTTTCGGCCTTCACCCCGCTCGCCTTATTCTCCTCTGCTTTACTCCTCTATTCCCCTTCACCCACGCCTCGCTTCATCTACCATCTTCTTATTACTCTTTTATTCTCCCTTCCTTCTCTCTCTTGACTTCCAATCAGACTCCTTTCCACTTACCTCTACTCCCTCTTTACTACTGCTATTGCTGTTCTCCTTTCTCATCTCCCGTTCTCTCTTTTCTCGTTTTTCACCCCACTTCCTCCTTTTCTTTTCTTGCTACTTTTCCTACTCAATTCACCCCTAAAGCCCAACTTCTCTCTCCTTCTTCCTTTTCCCTAATACTTTGCTCCTTATTATTTCAACTTACGTTTTGCCTACTTCCTCAACACGTTCACCTTTACTCCCTTCCAAATCTAGACTCACCTCCACTGTACGTACTTCTTTTGTTTTTTTCCATGACACCTCTTACTCCATGTCTATCTATTACCCTCTGTTTCCCTTCACCTCCGCTCTTTTTTCTTTCCCTTCACGTATTTCTTTCTTTCTTTTTTCTCCGTTGTTACTACTACTCTTCACTCTACTTTCCCCTTTACCATCCCTCCCCTACTCACTCCACTTTCCCTCTCCTTTTTACCTTCCTTTTTCTTAGCTCCTTTACTCCATGTCCTCTCTACCTTCTGTATACTCTGTCTTTCCTTTCATCTTTGATTATGGCTTCCTTCTGCTCACTCTTCTACGTTTTCTCCTTACTTCTCTTTTATATTTTCCCTTATTTAACCTTTTTCTACTCCCTTTTCTTTTTTCTTTACTCCGCTTTGCTCTATTCACGCTTTACATTTTATCTACCCAACGTTAATCTTTCATCCTACTCCCCCGCCCTTCCTTCCATTTCCTTTCTACGTTCCTTCGCTCTATCCTCGATTTTTCGTCTTCTCACAATATTTTCCTCCGCTACTCCTCTGATTTTTCTTTTTTGTCTCTGTACCTCCTCATCCCTCTTACTCACCCCCCTATCCTACCCCTTCTATGTTTCTTCCACCCTTACCCACTTTTCTTCCCTCCTCTTCTTTTATCCTCTATCGATTCTGACTATACCTATCTCTTTCATATCTCTTCTATGCTATTTCTCTTCCCGTCTTTCCTCTTTTTTCTCCTACCCATCCCTCCTTCCGTTTTCTTTCTGTTGTACCCCAGCCCTCGCCCCCCTCTTTCCCCCTGCTTCTCTTGCTCACCCTCTCTCTTTTCTTTCTCTCAACTTGTCCCCCCTTCTACTTTCGTGTCTCCTTGCTATACCTCTATAACTGTTTTCTCCCTGCAACTCTTACCACCTGCTTTCACCTAGTCCTTCCACTCTTCACGTTTTCCCCCCATACAATCTTTTAATCCTATGCTATTCCTTCTATTGTTCACCATCTCCCCTTGCTCCTACGCGCCTTCTCTGCACGATCTTGTCTCTCCCTACCCTCTCCCTATCTCCTCCCCCTTTTACACTCCGGTTTTTCACTTCTTCACTTTCTTTTACTACACTATACTACTTTCCTCCCCTCCTTCGCGCGTTTCTTGTTCTCTTTCACCTCTTCTTCACTCTCTAATTGTTCTACTCCTCCACCCTATCTTTCCTGTTCTCCTTGCTCTATATCTGCTTACTCTAACATTTGCTTTCCACTCACTCCTTCTTCCATTCCCATTCCGCAACTACTTCCGCTACTTACTTCTCTACTCTACGCCTACTCCGTTCCCCTGTCGCTACTTTTTCTTCTTCCTACCTACTGTATTCGCCCTCTTTCTTTCTTCCTTTAGCTTTACGTTTCGTCCACCTCTTCCTGCCTACTTCCCTCCTTCCTGTCTTTCTCTCTTACTTACTACTTTCCTCATCTTTCCTCCGCCCACCCCCCTTTTCTTTTCGTATCGCTCTCTCACCTTTTTTTCTATGCTCCTCTCGTTACTTCTTTCTTACTGACTTCTTCTCCACCTTAGCTTTCTCTTCTCTCTTTACACTCCTTACTCCTTATTTTCTGCGTCTTGCATGTTTCGCACTCTTCCCCTCTCCTATTCCTTAACAACCGTGTACTCTCATTTCTCGACTTCTTCGTCGTTCCTCTTCCATACTATTCTTTCTTTTTCTTCCCTATTGACCTCTTTTTCTACTTCGCTTCCCCCCCTTTCTTCTCGCTACCCTCTTTTCCTTCCCGTCTACTTTCTGTTCTCTCTCTTGTCTTCTCACCCCTTATCTTATAACTATTTGTTCTACTTACGGTCTCTCCTTCACTTTCTCTTTTTTACCCCCCTTTATTACCTTACTTTCGTTCTTTTTTTCTTTAGACTTCTATCTTCCGACTTTTTTCCCGTCTCTCTACCTCCACTAACGTTGCTTTCTCTTTTCTGCATTACTAACCTCTTTGTTCGCCGTGTTCCGCTCTTCTCTATCTTTTTCTAACAGATCACTCTTGACTACTCCAACTTCCTTTACCTCTACTTCCTTACATTCCGTTTATCTATCACCTCCTCTCCTCGCTGACTTCCCCGTTGTTTCCCTCCTTACTCCACAGGGCCGCTTAGCTCTGCCTGTCTTCACTTACCCCTTCTCTACCTCTAGCTTCGATGTTACTTCCCAATCTTTGTTTACTTTCCTGCTTTCCGCCTCTCTCAACTTCCATTATTCCTTCCCTTTCCACATCGCTAATTCGTTCCTTCACCCCCCACTCCGAATCCCTCTTTCTCTTCTCTTGCTTCCTGTCTCTCATTACTTCTGTGTCTCCTCTCTCCTCTACTTTACTTTTTTTGTACTCCTCGTCACTAATTAACTTCTCACCTTCTCTCCTTACTGCTCCTCTCTTCTTTCTGGCATAGCCTTTTCCTCTCACTACTTCCTTCCTTTACTTATCACGTCTTTCTTTTCCCTCTCTAATTCCTTTCTTGTTCCTCCTTCCTCCATCCTTACTTCCTCACACTTCGCCTCCTTTTCCTTCACGTACGATTACTCTTCCCCTCCTTCTCTTGTTACCCCATCAACTTCTTCTCTCTCTACTTTTCACTTTTTGTTCTTTTCTCGTCCTTCCTTGCCTCTTTCGCTTAACTTACTTCTACTCTTATATCCCGCCTCTTCCACTCCCTCTTATCTTCCCCTGCCTACTATTCCGACTCATTCATTTCGTCCCTCCTCCACCTTTACCTTACACACCCCCTTTGCTGTGCTTCCCCTTCTCACTCCCTCTCTCCACTTCTAGACCTTACTTCTCTCATCGCTTTTTTCCCCCACCTTTTTGGCCCTCTTCACCCTTACCTTTTCTGTCTACGACCACTTTTATTTTGCTTAACCCTTTCCTCTTTCACACCTCTCCTCCCTATCCGACTCTTTTCCCTTTCACTTTTTTTTTTATTTTATCCCTTCCTCCCTCCTACTTATCTCTTGCACTTCTGCTTTTCTAACTTTGGAATTCCCTTACTCTCTTCTCGCGCTCCTCGAGCTTACCTCACCTTTTCGCTCTACTCTTCTCACTTCGCCTTTCTAACTACTCCTCTACTATTCTGCAACCCCTATTTACACCTCCTCCTTTTTTCCCTTCTTCTTCCCACACCTTTCCACTTTTTCTTTTTTGTTACCTACTCTTTCAACCACTTCGCCTTCTGCTACTTCTTTCTATTTCTTTGCTCTCTTCTTTTTCCTCGCTTTCTCATCTTCTTACCGTTAACTTTATCTTCCTCCTTTCTGCCTCCTTTTTTCTTTTTTATCCCTCTTCTTCTTACTTCTCAACCTCACCCGCTCGGCTAGATCCGTTCTCTCCTCTCTAACCCTGCTTCATTCTTACTGCCCGACCTTCTATTTCGTCGCTCCCCCTGCTTTTCCTTTTTCGCTAACCGTTTCTACTACCTACTCTTTCCTCCTTGTAACACCCGCCACTTATACTACCTCCACTACCCACTCAACTCTTGTCTCCTTCCCGCTCTTAACCTTTTGCTCATACCCTACCTTCTCCCCGCTTCTCTTTTCTCTCTTTTATTGCGTACTTCCTTTCCCTCCTTTTCCCCACTAATCCCAACGTATTACCTCTTTCCCCCCCTTTTCCAACCATTCCATTTTGGGCCACGAACCCTTTCCTCTTCTGGCTTTCTACTTATCTTCTTCTTACCATCCACTCTCCCTGACTTCTACTACCTTGCCTTCAATCCTTCAGCTACTCGTATCCTTACGCCTATGACTGTTTTACTTTTCATATCACTTCTCCTCTTTGTTTACGTAATACTCTTACCTACCTCTCTTCTTTTCTTCTTCTCTCTGTTGTTCTATCTGTGCTATTCCTTTCCGTTTAACTCTGTTCTAGTCCTCTTCTTCATGCTACGTTTCGACTGTCTCTTAACTTCCGTAACTCTCACCCCTTTCTTCTCTTCTTACCCCTCTATTTTATTTTTCTTATGTTCTATATTCTCATACCTCATCTTAACCTTCGCTATAGAATTTGTTTCCTCTTTCTCCTCTCGTTATAAATTTGTGGTTCCACCCGTAATAAGCAGCTCCCCATTAACGTCCCAGCCACATGCTGCCCTTTATTATTGCCACCTACACAGTGCCCCATAACACTGCCATGCACACAGTGTCCACCTATACATTTGCCATCCCACAGTGCATCATTAGAGCCTATGCCTGCAATTCCATACAAGCATGTTGGGTATCTCAGGTAGTGTCAAAAAATACATCAGCTTCTGTCTCACTTTCTTTAGAATCACATCTATAAATAAAATATTAAAAGCAATGAAATCCTGTTCTTTAAAGAAACAGAATACACCTGCTCCTGACACGCGGAAAATTTGCACCATCATAAAATAAGAAGTTATGAAATTCTCACCTTGATAAAGGAACAATTTGTCAGGATGTTAATAACTTTTGCTCTTACCTTATATTGTCCTTTGTTTTGTTTGCAAGGTCAATGCTGTTTAGATCTCATTGTTCATTAAATTCAGGAGCTTGCCCTCTATGACTTGCCTGTTGTATGAAGGCTCTAAATTGTAAGGGTACTTACAGCATAGAATATTGTTCAGCATTTTTATAAGGTACTACACAGGCACCTGACCTTGTACTGCACTTAGCAGGTGCTTTACTCTTACCTTTGAGGTCACAAATACCTCATTGCCATTCAGTTTACCATCAAATACAATCCTTGTGCTAGTTTAGCATTTAGAATGCATTTAATGTATTCTTCTCTTAAGAAGGGCTGGGTGAAAGAAATGGCTGCCGGTCTGTTCATCCTAATAGATCCATCTGTGTCCATATATGATAACATTATTGTAAAGCACTTTTGGGCATAATAACAAGCATAGCTATTAAAGGGGTTTTCCCATCTCGGAGGCCCGTTCTCGAGATAGGAGTAGGTCCTAGAGGTGGGACCTGCACCTATCAGACATTCATAGCACATCCTATTAATATGCCATAGGCTATGTTCACACGGCTTAAAATGGGGCGCATTTCGTCGTATTTTGTGGCATACTGAGCTCAAATACGAGCGAAATGTGCCCCAGTCATTACAGTAATCCACAGTTCTCCTAGAGAACTATGGTTACCCTCCTCATCCCTGGGCAAACTAATGGATGTGCGGGGGAGGTAAGTGACATGTCATTTAATCACCGCGCTTACGCAAGCTCCTGAACACCCGGCGTAATTGCGGGGCGTACTGTACACCCTGCAATTAGCCATGCATACTTAGCCATAAATGTCTGAGATAAAATAAAAATCCTTAAAGAGTTTTTAATATTTGTATTTATTATGTATACAATAGGACATCGTACAATTTTACAATATATTTAAAATTCTGCTCTGTACCTCTTTTACACGTTTGCAGTAGACCCCTATCTAGAAAAAAAAAAAAAATACAGAGCCCACATTTTCGTCAATAGTATTGTCCCATGGAGTACCTGTATGGACAAAATAGTCATGTGACCACTACACAGGTTATGTGACCTCTGGTATCCAATAACAGTAGTGATGGAGGAAACAGAACTTCACCAGTATTACTACCTCCAGCAGCATCTTATCATGTCAAAACCACACAGGTCATGTGACCCCTGGTATTTGGGTAATAGTAGGTTATTGAGGAGAAGAATTTCTCCAGTATGACTACCTCCAGCAGCATTTTATCATGTGACCATCACATAGCTCATGTTACCCCTGGCATCCAAGTAACATTAGATTATTGAGGAGCAGAACTTCTCCAGTAGTACTACCTGTAGCAGTGTCTTACCATGTGAACACCACACAGGTCATGTGACCCCTGATATCCAGATAACAATAGGGTATTGAGGAGCAGAACTTCTCCAGTATTTCTACCGCCAGCAGAGACTTATCATGTGACCACCACACAATCAGTGACCCCTGGATCCTAGTAAATAGTAAACGTGATTGAGGACAGCAACTTTTCCAGTATTACCACCTCCTTCAGTGTTTTGATCATGTCCCACCACACAGGTCATTTCAACCTTGATAACCAGATAACAGTAGATGATTGAGGAGCAGAACTTCTCCAGTATAACTACCTCCAGCAGCATGTTATAATGTGACTACCACACATATGTCATGTGACACCTGTTATTCTGATAACAGCAGATTATTGAGAAGCAGAACTTCTCCAGTGTTACTACCTCCAGCAGCGTCTTATGTGCCCACCACACAGGTCATGGAAACCCTGGTGTTCAGAAAACAGTAGATTATTGACTCAGCTCATTGTTCCAAGTCACCCATTTCCAATCTTCTACTATCCACTTTTCATACTTTTTTGAAAACTGAAGCTGACGCTTCTCATGATGATGTTGAAGTCACAGCTTCTTCGCCTTTTTACAGGCCAAGATTCCAGACTTGTGTAATGCGCGTCGCACATTGCTTGCATATTTGTAATTTGTAGTATACAAGAAAACCAGGAGCAAAATGGTAACAATGCAGTTACATAACAAGAATCTGCATAACTTTGCATATACTAAATAGTTGCAAGTTAAATTTATGTATGAGATAGCCAAGATGATTGTATATAAAATGATGGTAGTCTCACTTTCAAAGCTGATAAGGGTGAGTATGGACCCTAAAAAGTAAAAGTTCAAAACTTTGTTACCCTTTTTCTTTCAGATATCAAAAATCAGGATTGACTTTGTTTCCCAAACTGACCCCTCGCTTTGTCCCTTTAACATTTGTCCAATCTTTTAACGGCAGGCAGTGAAGGTCATCTTTCTGCAGCAACGTCTAGAGACTTTGCTTCAGAAAGAGGGGTCTTGCAACTCCCAGCGCCACAGCTGCGCTAGGAGCAGAGCTGTGGTTGACAGCTCTGTTCCTGGGGAAGTATCTGAAAGCACGGGAAGGGGGAGGAAAACCTAGATCCCCAGGACCCCCCCCTTTATTCCACGGTCCATGACCGCAACAAATAAAAAGGTCATCTCCCTTTTCCCATGGGTAAATTGGGATCCCGGTGACCCGAGGGGACCCCAGGAATATTTCTGTACAATCGCCCGGGAACCTAGTTTTAACCCCGGGGGGGGGGTTGTCTTTTTAACAAGTCTGCATCAGGGCACACTGTGTGATGCCCTGATTGCTGTCTTGTCTACTGACACTGAAAGTAATGTATTAGTATACATGAATAACTAATATATTAATTTAAAAAAAAAAGTTTTAAATACTATCCCTTAATGTGTTTTTTTTTTAAAAAAGGGAAAAAAATTAAAAAGTGTAGAAAAAAAAATGGATATGTACATGATTTTGATCACATTTGGCCCAGTTCTGCCTGCATGATCAAGTGCTGGAAATCAGCAGTGATTGACAGCCACCTTTACACACCTAGGGTAGTTCCAAAAGTAAAGCAGCGCGGGTATACTTCAAAAGCACATGGGCCCCCAACCCCATTCACATCTAATTTTCCAACAAGTAAACGCTGGGGGAAAAAGCGACATGTCACTTCTTTCTCCGGGGTACATACGCATTTATAACAGGGAAAGGGCGAAATTTCTGCTCTTACAAAAGCGGGGGAATTCCTAATCTCAGGGCACATTTCAGGTTTTGGTCGCCAAAATACGCCTCTGCAATCCCTTGTGACATACCCCAATGCCCCAAAAACAAATCAAACCCCCTTGCCCCGGTTATTTAACCCCCTTTACCTTAAAACAATTTATGACAGTTTTGGGTGCATTCTTTTTTTTAGGAGCCCAAACCAGAGTGGGCCCAAAAAAAAAAGGAACTTAAAAAAGCTAAACCCATTTCTTCTTTGTTTTTTATTTTAAATTTTGGTGGAAAACTTTTTCCCAATTTTTTTTAATATAACTGGGGATTACCTTGGATTTCCTTATATCATAGTACTTTGTAAATCAGTTGTTTTTTCCACTACTGTTTTCTGTTCTTTTTCAAAGGATTATTTTAAAAGAAAGTAAAGATTTAGATACGGCAAAAAATGGTTTGGGTTATGTTTTTTCAACTTCTTTTTTTAAAAAAAAGTAGGCAGGAAAAATACGTTTTTAAAAGTATAAAAATAAAAAGGTGTCCAAAAAACTGCAAAAGGGAAAAAAGAAAGGGAAAATAATAAAAGACGGGTATTATTTACAGCCCTGTCAAACTTTGGGTGTCTACCTTTCAGTTCCCGCTAAAATCTGGGTTGAATTTGTGCTTCCTTCCTTACTTATTATAGCTTAGCCTGACAGAGGGAAAAGGTCAGAGGGCAAAACTCTCATTTGTATTACCCATATGCCCTTTCTATGATACTCATTGTGGGGCCATTAACATGCTGCTGTGGTTTAAGAGTAACCAGGGCAACATGTTTATTTTCGGCCAAAGCAGCTAAAAGGGTCCACGGGGGCCTTTTAAATTCAAAATGAAGCAGGGGAATATGGTTTTAAAGGCTTTGGGGGGGTATTCTATGGTGCCAGTAATCTTGTGCTGCTGATAACACATGGAACAGCAAATATTTTCAGAATTAAAGAGAAATAATGTTTTTCTTGTGTTTCAAAGGTCAAAATGGTTAAAAAAAAACAAAGTAGAAAAATTTTTCACATTATTTCCTATGCTGTAAAATTTTTAGAGAGTTTTATAGTTTATTCCTCTTATAACGGTGTCAAAGGCATTAGTCAAGTTTTTTTTTATCATGATGTGAATATATCTAATATTAATTCATGCTGCAAAGTACTTTGCGGCCACGCGATCAAAGTAGTACACTTTTAGTGAAACAAGCAAACATATGTTGCCTATGGCAATGCAATTGCATCACTGTAGAAATCTCGCAAAGATGTGGGAGTAATCTGGGAGACTTTAAAGCATATGTTTGCATTTGAACACCCTTTTCTAGTTTGCGAGTTTATAATCTATATTAGAAGTTGAGTACTTTATAAGTATGTTATTTTTTTGTGGATTTTACAATGATCAGTGAGTTTCAGTACAATAGTCCCAAAACTGCATTTAAACTTGTGGGTTTTAGAATGGAACTCCCTTAGGCTTTGCGGTAATGTGTGCCCAAACTTGCTGTGGTTAATTCATTTTGGATGGTTTGGATTTTTAAAATTATCAACATGTACATCATTTGGGAAAAATTACAAAATACATCTTTCAATATAAAGCTAACCCGTTTACAGCTTAAAATAAGTAAAAGTGTATATCCGAACACAAATTTTCCAGCATTTTGCTTAATTTAAAATTTAAAAAAATAAAATTGTGCTAAAAAAATAGAGAGAAAGGTAAAATCAGTGGATAACTTAAAAAAGAGAGAATGATCCAGTGTTTGTTTCTATCTACTCTTCATTTCCATCACCCTTGGCTGAAGTCCCCAGCCCTGAAGGCCTTTCTTTCCACAGGCCCTAAAGCAGCCAAATAGACTGCTTATTTGCAGAGTTTACAATTTTTAATCTAAATAGAAGAAAGATTATAATATAAATATATATATATATATTATATATATATTATATATATAATTTTTTATATAAAATAAAATTTGACAGAGTGGCAAACAGATTGCCTTTTTTTCGCCCCCAGTGGAGTCGCCTGGTAAGCCCGGGCTTGGTGGGGGGAGCCAGTGGTATCGTCCCAAACTAGGTTGGACCTTTTAGCAAAGGTGATGTCAAGCCATTATGGGGGTTTGGGTTCCCCGGAAAGCGCAATGGGGGGGGTGGCTGTTCCCCGTCCCAGGTTCCCCCGGTTTCCCTGTCGGGTTTTTGGCATTCTGGATGGCTTTTTAAAAGGGCCCCGTTCCCCTTTTTTTAGGTGATCGGGGGGCGGGCCCGCTACCTGGGGTTGGGCAGCAGGCGGGGAGAGGCTCTGGCCCCCCGGAAAGCTTGAGGGAAGCCGAGGCGACTGGGGAAATACGTGTGTTTGATGCTGTAGTTAGGGGCCAACTACCCATAGACAGGGTCTAATGTCCAAGTTAGTGGCCAGACGGCCTAGGTTTTTTTTTATTTATGTGTTTTGTGTAAACCCCGAAAATAAAAAGGGGTTTAAGCCATGAAACCAAAGCCTTGTTGTCGGGGTGCCAAAACCTCTTTCAAAGCGGGATCCTGTGAGCTAAGTACCCCAGGCGGCCCCGGAGGGCGTCCACAAAGTTGTCAAAATAAATTATATAATTTTATATTTATATAATATATATATATTTATATAATATATTATAATAATAATATATACATATAAAATATATAAAATAAAATTTAAAAATAATTTTATATATATTCATAATTACTAACAAACTTTCATCTGATTTAAATTAAAACCTGAAAACAGGCAGTCTATATATATATGTTGCTTTTTTATGAATTTTAAATAGTCACATGGTCCCCGTATGAAATTGGGAAAAAAATAGATTAAGTAAGGTCAGAGGGGTTTGTAAAAGTTTGAGCAGAGCAATAGAGTATACTAACAGGTCCCCCCCAGCCACACAATATAAAAGTGTATAGTGGTTTCATCATCTTTTCTTGCACTTAAAAAAGTCATTTTAAATAGCAAAAATAGTACATTAGGAAT